>CAUYRH010086518.1:0-14542 GCA_963574655.1 Perodicticus potto | reverse complement strand
TCAATGTCTTTATATAGTGATGAAGAAAATGCTATGAGGGCTATCTCTCACAGTACGATCAAAATGTTTCTGATTGTATATGAAGCACATTCTGCCCTATGATTGCACCAATGTACACAATTATGATTTAATAAAATTATTTTAAAAATAAAGAATTATGTATCAGGTAATGGACATTAAAACTAAAACAGGCCCGGCTCGGTGCCTGTAGCACAGTGGTATGACACCAGCCACATACACGGAGGCTGGCACGTTCAAACCGGCCTGAGCCAGGTAAACAACTGCAACAACAATAAAAATAGCCTGGCGTCATGGCAGGCACCTGTAGTCACAGCTACTTGGGAGGCTGAGACAAGAGAATCACTTATGCCCAAGAGTTTGAGGTTGCTGTGAGCTGTGATGCCACAGCACTCTACCAAAGGTGATATAGAGAAACTCTGTCTCAAAAAAAAAAAAACCCCATAAAATGGGCACTACTGTATACCCACTAGACTAGCAAACATTAAAAATAAATGTTGGTGACGATATGGAGCAGCTAGAACCCTCATTCAATGATCATGGAAGCATAAAAGGATACATTCATTGTGGCAAGCTTTACACGTTGTCTTAAAACATGCAGCCATTGTTATAAACGCAGTTTTCGTGTCCAAAATACTTAAACAAAAAATATTTGTATTACCTTACTCATAAAACCCCAAACTGGAAACAATTCAAATGTCCACAAACAAAAGAACAGATAAACAGATTGTGGCACATTTATAAAATAAAACACAACTAACCAATGTGAGAGAGTGAATTACTGATACAACATAGATAAATCTCAAAAATGTGTTGAGCAAAATAAGCTAGACACAAATATATGCAAACGGAATGATTTTACTTACATTAAATTCAAACATAGGCAATAATAATCTAAGATGATGAAAACAAGATGAAGACTATCTACAGAGGTAGGGAGGATTGACAGAAAAGAGCACAAAAGATTTTAGGGGAGTAAAAATACATGTTCTGTGTTTACATTTACAATATACATACGTATGTGAAAACTCATTGACTTGCATGCTTAGTTGAAATTTAAATTCATGAGATGGCATTCAATTAACAAAGGAGTAAGAGCAGATGAAGATACATTCACTGATTGAGCTTTGAGGACCCCAATACCAAGAATTCAGGGCAAAGAACAGATATCAACAACAAAAAAATACTAAGAAAAGTGGCATTAAGATAGTTAGGAAACCACAAGTTCTGGAAGGCAAATGAAGGGGTCTCGAGGAGGAGGGATGATGGTTTGCCGATGCTGATCACTGATAAAGACATTGACCAAATCTTGATCATCAGATTTAACAAAGCAGAATTTTGTCTAAACCATTCTTATCCTCAAAACATAAAAATATTGTTTAAAAAAGCATCGCTGGAGGTGGTTGTTTGAGGTTAGGAGTTGAGGCTGTAGTGAGCTATGAGCTGATTCTGCTACTGAAATCCCACCTGGGGGATAAAATAAGAGCCTGTATCTTAAAAAAAAATTTAAGAAAAAGCATCACTGGGCGGCACCCATAGCTCAGTGGTTAAGGCGCCAGTCATATACACCAAGGCTGGCAGGTTCAAACCTGTCCAGGCCTGCTAAAACAATAATGACAATTGCAACAAAAAATAATGGGTGCTGTGGCAGGAGCCTGTAGTCCCACCCACTTGGGAAGCTGAGGCAAGAGAATCACTTAAGCCCAAGAGTTTGAGGTTGCTGAGACCTGTGACACCACAGTACTCTACCAAGGGCGACAGACTCTGTCTCATAAAAAAAGGAAAGAAAAACACCATTAATGATTTAATGGAATGGAAAAACACATTTAAAAAAATCCTTTCTAATACTATTTTGTTTACTAATTCAATTTCCTAGGGAGAGTCTACTTTGCAATTTATGACTTAGATTCAACCAATGTCACTTAGGCTATTTTCATTCTGAGGTAGCCATAGAACTATAGAGTATATCAATTTTATAACAATTTATAATTACAAAAATCACTAGAAATAGAAACATCACAGGAATGAAACCTGTGAGAAGAAAATGCATGTGAATGTGGTTCAGAAAATTTTTAAGGTAGCATTTCCAAGGTATTTTGGTAATATTGCTTGAGAACAAGCTGAAGAGCAAAAATACTTCAGAAATGATGAGAAATTTATTAAGTTGATAAAATAGGACCCAATCCCACCATAACAACCATTTCCCTGTATTAATAACAATCATTATCTTTAAAAATAAAACTTAGAAGGCAGTCCTATACATAACATTTTTGATTAGTGAATTTAAATGAAAATTCTGACAATAGCTGGGTGCAGTGGCTCTTGCCTATATCCTAGCCCTCTGGGAGGCCGAGGCGGATGCATTGCCTGAGCTCATGAGAAAGATAGAAAGAAAGATAGAAAGAAAGAAAGAAAGAAAGAAAGAAAGAAAGAAAGAAAGAAAGAAAGAAAGAAAGAAAGAAAGAGAAAGAAAACAACATTCTGATAACATAAATCTTATTTTTAGTAATGTATATATAATTATCTTTGTATTTATTTAGCATAATAACTTAAATTTCCCCTCATTTAATATAACTAAAATTATGTCTACTGGTCTTATTGGGCATTACCCAATGCTACCCATACAGTAGAAACTCAAAACATCAGATAACAATTACAATAAAATAAGGGTAGTAGCATCCTGACATGTAATTATCTCTCTACTACCTGATTCAAAATATCCTTTGGTATACATTGCTATTCATGACTAATGGATCCTTTCACCATTCCACTTTTTACCACTATCTTTTCCTTTTTTTCTCTTGTGATTGTTCGCTATTTTTTTTTCAGAAAAATAAGAATCAAGATCAACAAAAACAAATGCACCAGTATGACTATTCACCCATTTCCCCTTCCTTTCCTCTCATAATTGTCAGTGTTCCTCTCTAGTGTCAACCATTCCCCTTGTGCAATGGATCCTATCCATCTTGTCTACTCAGAGACATCACACAAGAAATTCTCCTTTATCTCATTTGTATCATTAATTTCCAATTAGCATGCAGACATGCTGTCATTCCTCTCATTAAACAAACTTCTCTGTTGCCTTCATTTGCCCCATTGACAACAGCTATTTCTCAGCTCTGCACTATATCATAAACTTTTTAAAAAATATTATTTGTGATTAATGAGAGTACAAGAATTAGGTTACATTGATTGTGGTTGTTAGGTAAAGTCCTTTTGTAATTGTGTCCCACTCCAAGAGGTGTGCCATCTGCTACAACCCCCATCCCCCTCCCTCCTCCTCGCTCCCAGATCCCTCCTTCCCCTACCCAATCCCTTGTATTGGATCATCTACTGCCTTTATATTAGAATTGAGTACATTGGATTCTTGATTCTCCATTCTTGTAATGCTTTAGTAACAAGAATGTGTTCCACCTCCACTCAGGTTAATACAAAAGATTTTCAAGTCTCCATTGTTTTTGAAGGCAGAATAGTATTCCATGGCATACATATATCACAGCTCGTTAATCCATTCCTGCGTCGGTGGGCATTTAGGTTGTTTCCATGTTTTGGCGATTATAAATTAAGCTGCAAAAAACAGTCTAGTGCAAATGTCCTTATGAGAAAAATATTTTTTTTTCTTCTGGATGCCTAGTGATGGGATTTCAGTATCAAACAGGATGTCTAATTTGAGTTCTTTGAGGGGTCTCTATACTTCCATCCAAAAAGATTGTCTTAGTTTCCAGCCCCACCAGAGGTGTAAAAGTGTTCCCTTCTCTCATGTCCACGCCAGCATCTGCAACTTTGAGACTCGGTGATGTGGGCTATTCTCATTGGGGTTAGGTGATATCTCAGGGTGGTTTTGATTTACGTTTCTCTGATGATCAAGGATGATGAGCATTTTTTCAAATGTTTGTGACTTAAGATGGATAAGAGACTTAAATCTAAGACACAAAACGATAATAATCTTAGAAAAAAAACTCTTGATGTTGGACTGGGGAAAGATTTTATGACAAAGACTTAAGCGGCCATTGCAACAACCACAAAAATTAACAGATGGGACTTAATTAAGCTTAAAAGCTTCTGCACAGCTAAGAACACAAGTAGGCAAAAAGACAACCTTCAGAATGGGAAAAGTTATTCACAGGGTTATCAGTCTGACAAAGGGTTGGTAACTAGAATCTATAGAGAATTCAAATTAATCAACAGAAAAAGAGTAAAGAATTCCACATGCCTGGGGATGAGATATGAACAGAACCTTCCCTGGTGAAAACAGACATATATCAGAAACTTTTTAAAGAATTGTATAGGCTCATTCTTTAATTTCTCTCTTCCTGTCCTCTCTTAAACCCAGTCTATCCAAGGTTTTTCTTGTGCATCTCAAAAAAAAAAAAAAAAAAAAACTTTTTAAAATGATTATCATAAACTCCTTACTTGAATCTCGTAGTCTGCTCTTATACAATTGTCCTTATTTATCAGAGGTATTTCTCACAGATTAGTTGTCCACTTTGAAATATGTTTTTCTTACTTGACTTTCAGGACACGTGGTGTTGCAGTCTTGTACTCTTCCATAGAAGGCCTTGAGAATTATTATTTCACCTGGAATTGTCTCCTCCCATTGCTTGCTCTCTTCGTCACTTATGTGTTTATACAGACGTTAGGTTCTTAGTGAGGCTCACCTGGGCATCTTTCTTTAAAATTGGATTCAATGCATCACCATCCCATTGACACTCTCAGTCTCCTTAACTCTGTTAGGAGTTCAGGTCTTTAGGTGTTTCATTGTCTCCTTCCTTGAGAATATAAAATTCCACAATGACTGGAATCTTTTATCTGTTTCCTTCTACTAATGTACCACCAGTGCCAAGAACAATGCCTACTTTGTGGCAAACACACTCAATAAATACTTCATTGAATTTAAATGTTTGTATATAAGATTATTGTTTAAACCATGAAAGGAATAGTTTCATTTCCACAAAAAGAACTGTAACTGTAGTTACTGACCTTACCTTGAATCCAGCCTACATGGTTATAGCTATTTTGACCCTTTTCCCCAACTTTGAATACAGAGTAGTTCATTGATTCATAAGATGCAGGTAGTGTGGGAGTACTTAAGGGAAAAGTCATATCTTGATGTGCTTGCATTGTTTGTAATAATGATTCAATAAGCTTAAAACCAGTATTCAATTATTAGTTCTAAGTAAGTTACGAATTGAATTAAGAAAATGATTGCAGATGATGGGCAAAAGGAAACAGAGTCGGGAAAGAAGTGGATCCGAGGAACCCTAAGCCTGGTGCAAAAGCACTATGGAAGGCCGTGCCCCTTTAAAGCTTTACAAAGATCCTTCTGTAGTTCTTAAGCCTGACGATTGAGTTTTAATGCGTATGCGTGAGATGTGCCTCCCACAAATCTTGTTACAAATTCAGCACGTTACCCGTCTGACATGAAAAAAAAAAAAACAAAAACTTTAGAAACTGTCTTGCTAAAACTTTACCCCTCCTCCAACGTACTCTACTTCAGAGGTCACCGAGCAGGCAAGGCTTCCTAGGACAGGGCTGCCCTCTGACAGGGCGCCAGTGCTTTGGAGGAGTTAGGGGATGCAGAATCTTTAAACTTTGGTAAAGACAGCGAGAGTTCCTCCAGACTCGATAAGGAAAAATTTTTCCTTCCTTTGTCACCTTGGTGTGGTCAGAAGCATCTGTCTGTCTGAGCACCAGTTTCTTGAGTGTGAATTGTCACTCCTGTGATTTGTTTGTGCTCTTCCCTGGCCTCCTGCCCCTGTTCTGTGTTCACTGTGCCATATTTTGTTTGTGTGTAGATCATAAATATCTCAGAGCAATAAAAGTAAAAAGTAAATCAGTCCAATTAACAAAGTTAGGTAAAGGAATAGTTCAGTTAAGAAATGCAAGCATGGCAAGAAACATAATTATTTGCTTGTCTTCATTGGATTGATGGTTAAAACAATGGTGGTGAATAAAAATGGAGCTAGCTTGGAGCAAGGGGCTCTTTTGATGGTCCTCACTATGAAAGGCAAAACAGTTTCCTGATCAAGCTTTAAAAAACTTTCTCTGTGTCTTGTCTTTTCATTTTACCCTCATCCTCTTCTCTCCACCAGCCACTGGGAGGGAACTCATGGTATAGTTTGGGGCTGGTCCTCGACTATAAGAAAAGCTGGAAAATTGTCACAAAGAGGAGGGGGAAAAAACCCTCAAAACAAACAGTCATAGTTTCTTCATAGAATAAGCGTATATAATTTCAAGTAGTTTTACCCATAGTTTTTGATTAACTTCTTTCTTCAGTTAAATCCATAAGATTCACTGCATTAAAAAGCTTTTTTAAAAGATATTTAATTTAGAGAACTCCATTTAATTTCTTGAGTAGTGATGGATATACTGAATTATTTAAATACAAGTTCTTGGAAGGCCAGGCGCAGTGGCACACACTTGTGATCCCAGAACTCTGGGAGGCTGAGGCTCACAAGTTTGAGACCAGCCTGAGCAAGAGCAAGACCTCGTCTCTAAAAATAGACGGCGTTGTGGTGGGCACCTGCAGTTCCAGCTACTTGGGAGGTTGAGTCTTGAGCAGTGGTTCTCAACCTTCCTAATGTGTCGGCCCTTTAATCCAGTTCCTACGGGTGGCAACCCCCAAGTTGAGAAACGCTGGTCTAGAGAATCACTTGAGCCCAGGAGTTTGAGGTTGCTTTGAGAGGTGACACCATGTCATACTGCCCAGGGTGACAAAATGAGACCCTGTCTTAAATAAATACATAAATAAATAAATAAAATACAAGGTCTTGGTCATTCCTGGGAATCTATTTAAAAGAGACTATGTGTATGTAGCTATGTGTATATAGTATCATAACTCTTTAGAAACAAATTGATGCACTTGGCTAAATTACTTACACTTTTAAGTTAAGTTCTCGAAGCACAACATTACTTTTCCATGAAGACCTATGTAAATCATTCATTAGTTTTAAAGATTGCTTATACACAAAAATTTCTTTGTCATTCAGTGAAGAGTTACAGTGACTACACAGTTGCTATAAAATCTGTAGTGGGAATGTCACTCCTGTTGTGAAAGAAAGCTTTAATTTCAAATATCACAGATTGTTGAAAATGGCTGACTTTTCTAGATGCATGGAGTGCTTGAAATGGGAAAGAGAGAGATAAAAAAAAGTTAATTGACTCTTGTCAGGGTGATAAATTTAGACAATAAAGAGAAGAATATAAAAGTTGACTTGGGAAATAGTTGGAAATTTTCAGTAATCTAGTTAATGGTGCCTTTTGAGCTTCATAGCACCTCTGATTTTACATGCATGTGGACAGAAAAAGTCATATTTTTATACCAGGCAAATTTGTCACATTAAAAATAATTCACCTATAGAACATAAAGTAAAATTCTAATCAACAGACTTTGCACCTCCAAACTCCATTTCTAACAAAATGCTGCCATGTTAATTGGCCCCTAATTTGAAAGGCATGCAATTAAAATGATGGCTCCATGATTTACTAGCAGATTTATAAAGGTGACTCAAACAATGTTACTTTGCCAATGGAATATTTACACTTTAGAATTATTTCTATTTTGCAATATTTTATCAGACATATGAAGTAATATTCTCTAGTCAATTCCTGAAAGTGATTTGGTGGACTCTTTATTTTAAATTGCTGTCACTTACAAACAGATTCCCAGACACCAAGCACAGGCTATAATTTTATTTTTAAATCAACACAAAACATTTTTTACTACAGAAACATGAATAAATGGTTGAAGTCTAAGGAAAAAAATACATTATTTAATCAAGTATTTACAAAAATGAGGTTGAAGGGAAAATATTTTTAACAACTCTGCATATATAAGTGTATAGGATACATATGTCTACAAAACCTGGCTGCTTGCCTTTTCATATAGGTATGCTTTCATTATCTAATCTTTCAGGTCCTATTGTCTTTGTTGGCATCCATTTTCTTAAGAGTGAAAATATGATGCTACTAAAACTTTCTTGTAATTCATATTATTATTTTTATAACAGTCTTTCTCCTATTTCATGAGGACTATGCATATTCTTTTCATTTTTATTGTTATTTGTTCAAAGAATGTGTAAGTCTATTTATACTTAATGAGAATATATTTATGTATTTATTTTTAGAGCATTTTTTAGTGTTTAATGAACCTCCCTCCATGTGGCTTCAAGCCACCAAGACATAAGCCTCTACAACACCCTTAATCTTCTCCTCAGCTCTTCTACTGAAGAAGGTGGCCTTCACAATGACTGGCTGCTTTGGGAGTTTTCCCTTCCACAGAACTTTGTAGTAGCCAATCACACGATAGCAATGATGGAAGAATAAGTCTATCTTAGGCAGAGGTTTGATAAAAGTAGTATGAGTGAGTCTTCATTAGGTATTTTACCATTCACTGAAATGCTATCAGTATCTTCCAGTGAGTTCATCAATCACAGAACATGATATAGTTCTACATTATCACTTCAAGAATCTCATAACCCTGGTGGAATTAGGGGCAAAGAAATGGGAGCATAAGCCTTCCTAAAAGGGAGGCCATTTCTACATGATTTTCAAAAGCTTTTGGAACACCTGTGCTTGTCAATACTCCTCAGTTGGTAAACATCTTTCCATATTTAGTTTTCATTATGCCCTGGGATCTATGATAGGCCCCACTGTGCTTGTGACTGGCATTCTTCCTAGTGGTATTGCCTCAGTAACTGGAGAGTCCCTGCCCCATTAAGAAAGGACTGATATCCATTGGGAAAATCAGATAAAACAGACTTTAAATCAACAACAATAAAAAAGAAAAAGACAAAGATGGTGATTATAGAATGATAAAGGGATCAATCAACAAGAAGATTTAACAACTCTAAATGTATATGTATCTAATGTAGGAGCTTCCAGATTCATAAAATAAATACCATTGCACCTAAGAAATGAATAAACAGCACCATAATAAAAATGAGTGATTTCAACCCTCCACCGACAGAATTATACACATCCTTAAGGCAGAACACCAGTAAAGAAATACTGGACTTAAGCAAGACTCTGAAACAAATGGACTTTAATCAATAATTATTCATTGAATTACTACTATGTTCATTGGAGAATCAGTAGTGAAAGAAACAGACCAAATCTACTTCTGAGTGCTTACTTTCTTGTAGGAATATTGAGCCAATTTCTTATAATTATGACTTAACTCTAAATTATGTCTTTAATATGGTCCCAACTACCCTATATTTAGTGGTGAATAATTAATAATATTTATGTTTATCATGTTTTCATATTGTTCTACTGCTAATGTAAGATATTTTAGTATTTAAAGCTTTGATTATATAAATAGTTTGTAGAGGCCATATTCGGGAGGAATGTGCTTCAGCTTTTTCAGAAGGAAGAAAACATATCATTTGAAATTAATAAAGTGAGTAGAATATTTCAGCCACTTTCATGCTTAATAGAGTCAAAAAAAGATTACCTGTTTTATATGAAAAAGTAATTCCCGTTCAGTTTCTTCCACTTTCCCATTACTCTTCTCATCTTCTCCATTCAATGGTGATTTCTAGCTCATGTTAGAATTTGCTGCAATTAAAAAAAAATGAAAATGAAACATTAAAGCTTAATGTTTTGAATATAAAAAGTAATACATTTCTCTACCAAAATTATATGTCATTAATGATATGACTTAAGAATATGAATTTTTGTTTTGTTTTTGAGACAGAGACTTACTTTATTGCCCCAAGCTATAAAGGGTTTCAGCCTTGCTCACAGCAACCTCGAACTCCTGGGTTTGAACAAGCCTGCTGCCTCAGCCTCAAGAGTAGCTGGAACTATAGGTTCCCACCACTATGCCTGGTTAATTTTTTTTCTATTTTTATTAGAGACAGTGTCTCACTTTTGCTCCAGCTATATTTGGACTCCTGAGCTCATCTGCCATCTCAACCTCCCAGAGTGCTAAGATTACAGACACGAACCATTGCACCCAACCAAGAATATAAATTAATTTTTAACTGACGAATAGGCCTATGATATGGATATACTAATTCATTAGATAAGTTCTATTTCAACAGTGTATGTAAAAAAAGTGCTAGTTACTTTCAAAAATAATACTATTAATTATTGGTCAAAAAATTTAAACATTAAAAATACAAACTATTCTGAAATGTGTAAGCATTATTTACCTAAAAATAAAAGAAAACAAACATCAAGACTGCTAAAAACTATTTTACACGCCCAAGATAAAGACAATTCCAAAATCTTTTGGAAATTAAAGTTGCTTTAACTTGAATCTTGTATAAAAGTGTCAGGATACTTCCAGCTGTTGGATAAATTACACACTAAATCGTTTTCAACATTAGAATAAACTCATTTTAATAAAATATAATAGGGTGGATCCTTTTTTCATTTTTATAATGGACTATTATTGGGCAAAATAAAGAAGAGACCTACTCTTAGCTTGTCAAAGACAGGGGAGTAAAATCTACCCAGTGTGGAATATGTAGCATCAATAAGGATGTAGCAAGTACACCTAAACTTTACAAAAATCTTTAGCTAAACATAAAGAAATGATATGTGGAAAAATAGTCAGTGTGGTGCCTAAGACAACATCACAGCCAAAGCCGATAAAGCTACATATATAGAGATAAAAATTGTGTTTTAAAAAAAATTTGTGATCAGGGTGAATTGGAAAGGAAAGTCCCATGTCTCACCTATTGAGGATTGAATCTTTTAAGGTTAAGGTCTTTTAAAGATAAGTTAACATATGCTATGCTATTTGGATAATAATATTTATATGAAATTTGTTTAAAATGTATTCACGGGCTCAGTGCCCATAGCACAGTGGTTATCGCCTCAGTCACATACACTGAGGCTGGCAAGTTTGAATCCATCCCAGGCCAGTTAAACAACAATGACAACTGCAACAAAAATAAATAAATAAATAAAAATAAAATAAAATGTATTCAAGGTAATCAGCTCATTTGAGAGTTTTGTGAGGTAAGGCAAAAACAGTATTATTATTCTGAGCTTCATGGAAGTAATTGATTTAAATGAGACCTTAAAACAATTGTGCTTGATAGACGCATATAGAACATTCCATCCCAAAGATAAAGAATATACATTCTTCTCATTGCCCCATGGAACATTCTCCAAAATTGATCATATCCTAGGACACAAAACAAACCTCAGCAGAATCCAATAATTGAAATTTTACCTTGTATCTTCTCAGACCACAAGGCACTAAAGGTGGAACTCAACTCCATTAAAAACATTCAACCCCACACAAAGGCATGGAAATTAAAAAACCTTCTGTTGAACGACAATTGGGTGCAGGAAGAAATAAAAGAAGAAATCATTAACTTCCTTGAGCATAACAACAATGAAGACACAAGCTACCAAAACCTGTGGGTTACTGCAAAAGCAGGTATGAGAGGAAAATTTATCGCTTTAGATGCCTACATCTGAAAAACAGAAAAAGAACACATCAACAAACTCACAAGCCATCTTATGGAATTGGAAAAAGAAAAACAATCTAAGCCTAAACCCAGCAGAAGAAAAGAAATATCCAAAATTAAATCAGAGATCAATGAAATTGAAAACCAAAGAATCATTCAGAAAATTAATGAAACAAGGAATTGGTTTTTTGAAAAAATAAATAAAATACATAAACCTTTGGCTAGACTAACTAGAAATAGAAAAGTAAAATCTCTAATAGCCTCAATCTGAAATGATCAAGGGGAAATAACAACTGATGCCACAGAGATACAAGAGATCATCTCTGAATACTACCAGAAACTCTATGCCCAGAAATTTGACAATGTGAAGGAAATATATCAATATTTGGAATCATACCCTCTCCATAGACTTAGCCACGAAGAAATAGAGCTCCTGAACAGACCAATTTCAAGCACTGAGATCAAAGAAACAATAAAAAAATCTTCCAACAAAAAAATGCCCTGGTCTGGATGGCTTCACACTAGAATTCTATCAAACCTTCAAAGAAGACCTTATTCCTGTACTGTAGAAATTATTCTAAAAAAATTGAGGAGGGAGGACTCTTCCCCAACATGTTCTATGTAACAAACATCACCCTGATACCAAAACCAGGAATAAGACCCACTAAAAAGGAGAATTTCAGACCAAATTCACTCATGAATATAGATACGAAAATTCTCAACAAAATCCTAGTCAACAGATTACAGCTTATCATCAAAAAAGTCATACATCATGATCAAGTAGGTTTCATCATGATCAAGTAGGTTTCATGCAAGGCTGGTTTAACAAACGCAATTCCATAAACATTATTCACCCTATCAAAAGAAGCAAAAAACAAAGACCTCTTAATAGATGCAGAAAAGGCATTTAATAAAATCCAGCATCCTTTTCTAATTAGCACACTGAAAAGCAAAGGCATAGGTGGTATATTTCTTAAACTGATTGAAGCTATTTATGACAAATCCATAGCTAATATTTTACTGAATGGAGTAAAATTGAAAGCTTTTCCTCTTAGAACTGGAACCAGACAAGGTTGACACCTGTGGCTCAAAAGGAGTACGGTGCTGGCCCCATATGCCAGAGGTGGCAGGTTCAAACCCAGCCCCAGACCAAAAAAACTGCAAAAAAAAAAAAAAAAAAAAAAGAACTGGAACCAAGCAAGGTTGTCCTCTGTCACCATTGCTATTCAACATAGTGCTGGAAGTTCTAGCCAATATAATTAGACAAGACAAGAAAATAAAGGGCATCCAGATGGGTGCAGAGGAGGTCAAACTCTCCCTTTTTGCTAATGATATGATCTTATACTTGAGAATCCCAAAGACTCAACTACAAGACTCTTGGAAGTCATCAAAAAATACAGTAATGTCTCAGGATATAAAATCAATGTCCACAAGTCAGTTGCCTTTGTATATGCCAATAACAGTCAAGATGAGAAGTTAATTAAGGACACAACTCCCTTCACCATAGCCTCAAAGAAAATGAGATACTTAGAAATATACCTAACAAAAGAAGTGAAAGACCTCTATAAAGAAAATTATGAAACCCTAAGAAAGGAAATAGCAGAGGACTTTAACAAATGGAAGAACATACCATCCTCATGGTTGGGAAGAATCAACATTATTAAAATGTTTATACTTACCAGAGCAATTTACCGATTCAACGCCATCCCTATTAAAATACAAACATCCTACTTTCAAGACTTTGAAAAAATGATTCTGCATTTTGTATGGAACCAGAAAAAAAAAAAAACATATAGCTAGGCAGTTCTTAGTAATAAAAACAAAGCAGGGGGTATCAGCATACCAGATTTTAGGCTGTACTAAAAGGCCATAGTGGTCAAGAAAGCATGGGTCTGGCACAAAAATAGAGACATAGACATTTGGAATCGAATAGAAAACCAGGAAATGAAACTAATATCTTACAACCACCTAATTTTAGATAAACCAAACAAGAACATACCTTGGGGGAAAGACTCCCTATTCAATAAATGGTGCTAGGAGAACTGGATATCCACATGTAAAAGACTGAAACTGGACACACACCTTTCTCCACTCACAAAAATTGATTCAAGACGGATAAGGGACTTAAATTTAAGACATGACGCAATAAAAATCCTCAAATTAAGCATAGGAAAAAACACTAGAAGATATTGGCCTGGGGAAAGACTTCATGAAGAAGATTGCCATGGAAATTGCAACAATAATAAAAATAAACAAATGGGACTTAATTAAACTCAAAAGCTTCTGTACAGCTAAGGAGGCAACAACCAAAGCAAATAGACAACCTACACAATGGGAAAGGATATTTGCATATTCTGAATCAGACAAAAGCCTGATAACTACGATCTATAGAGAACTCAAATTAATCCACATGAAAAAAGCCAACAATCCCATTTATCAACGGGCAAGAGACATGAGTAGAACCTTCTTTAAGGAAGATAAATGAATGGTGAGCAAACATATGAAAAACAGATGCTCATCATCCCTAACTATTAGAGAAATGCAAATGAAAACTACCCTGAGATACCATCTAACTCCAGTGAGAATGGCCCACATCACAAAATCTCAAAACTGCAGATGCTGGCGTGGATATGGAGAGAAGGGAACACTTTTACATTGCTGGTGGGACTGCAAACTGAAACAACCTTTTTGGAAGGAAGGATGGAGAACTCTCAAAGAACTCAAGCTAGACCTCCCATTTGATCCTGCAATCCCATTATTGGCATCTACCCAGAAGGAAAAAAATCCTTTTATCATAAGGACACTTGCACTAGACTGTTTATTGCAGCTCATTTTACAATCGCCAAAATGTGGAAACAGCCTAAATCCCCAACGACCCAAGAATGGATTAACAAGCTGTGGTATATGAACACCATGGAATACTATTTAACCATTTAAAAAAAATGGAGACTTTACAGCCTTTGTATTAACCTGGATGGAAGTGGAATATATTATTCTTAGTAAAGCATCACAAGAATGGAGAAGCATGAATCCTATGTACTCAATTTTGATATGAAGACAATTAATGACAATGACAAGGTGGGGGTGGGGAAAGG
>CAUYRH010086516.1:0-15918 GCA_963574655.1 Perodicticus potto | reverse complement strand
AATTTTCATGGTTTAGCAAATGTTTCCTGACTTTATGCCAAGGAAATAAAGTTTCATTACAAAAAACAGGAGTAACACAATACGAAGAAACATTCCAATCACATTTCAATTTCATTTGCCTTTTTAAACTATATAATTGATCTCTTAACAAAACTACTGTTTGTTCTTTTTTTTTTTTTTTGAGACAGAGCCTCAAGCTGTCACCCTGGATAGAGTGCTATGGCATCACAGCTCACAGCAACCTCCAATTCTTGGGCTCAAGTGAGTCTCCTGCCTCCACCTCCCAAGTAGCTGGGACTACAGGCGCCTGCCACAACGCCCGGCCATTTTTTGGTTGCAGCCACCATTGTTGTTTGGCGGGCCCGGGCTGGATTCGAACCCACCAGTTCAGGTACGTGGCTGGCGCCTTAGCCCGCGGAGCCACTACTGTTTGTTCTAAATCAGCTAACTCATTATGAATTTCTGCGTCAATTTGTTTTTGAGTAACCCACAACTTTTCTGCATCCCTATGCCAATTAGATATAAATTTTTCTGTCTTTACAGATTCAGTAAGGGCTATTCCAGAGGCGGCTGCAGAAGCGGTGGCGGCTACAAACCCGAGTACTGCTGTTATCAATAGACTGATAAACCGCTTGGTTCTCCTCATCAGCTTCCGAGCCAAATTTGCGAGAATAGAAATCGTGGGGGATTCTTCCCAAGGCCTCATCATCTTCACCGGCAGCCAGACTCCGGTCCTGGCACGTAGAAGAAAGATCCTATCTTAAGGTTGGTGATCAGAGGTCCGGTAGGCAGTCGGTCCAGGTTCGGTCCAGCCGAATACCCTGCTGGCTGTGCCAGATGTTGCTGCCACCCAGTCCCGGATCAATGATGCAGAGGCGGACGGAATGATTGACGGCAGGTCCTGCATCTATAGACTTTATCTGTTTGCCATTTTCCAAGTCCCAGAACCGAATATGAGCATCAAGAGAACTGGGATGCAGCAATGGGCAGGGTGTTGCTGATGTCCACAGATACTACCTACTACCCCCAGATGATGTCCCTCCAGACTCCACTGTAGGTCCAGCTTGTCATCACACCATTTCCAGACCTTCACCAGGTCATCCAGGGATCCTGGGACCACTGTCTCAGCGATTTCCTTCTTGTTTGACCCCCAGTCAACTGACCAAATGGCATCATCATGGGCTTGCTCTTGTTTGAAGAGAATGCTGGTTCATCATTTCCTTAACCAAGCATGAAGGGGAAAAGACCAGAGAGCTCCCTGCCTGCCAGGCTGCACGTCGGACGCCGGGCCCGGCCGGGCGCGTCTGTGTCCCGCAGAGATCCAAAACAGCATTTTTACTAGTGACATTGATAGAGTTGGCTATAAATATCTATGTGATGAATAAAGGCATCAAAAAAGTGACCTAAAACAGGTGTGGATTCTGCCTATATTGTAATGCAGTAATGACAATGTCAGCTTCTGTGTTCCTAAACAGCTCTATATCTAACAGATAGAAAAATAATTTTAACCTTATCATCAAAATCTTTTGGTTATCTAATAATAGTTGAGGTAGTACTTTAAAACTGAGAGCTTTTAAATTATTTTTTAAAACACTTTCTCACTGCTGGAAGAGCCTGCCTGAGGAAGAGCTCTGTTGTTTTTGATATTCCATTTTAATGATATAAAATATGTAGGAATATAGGTATAAATAGGAATCACCAAATACCTTGAAGCTTACTTTAACTCATGCTTCATTCCAAGTGCCCACAGAGATGTTTCCAATGTGTTTTTGCTGTGTACCATGGAATGCTGTCGCTAATACTAATAAATGTTTTACTGATTTATGCTCAGTCAGGTGAGATAACTGATTTCAAATTTTCACCTTTTTTTTTTGAGTACCAGATACCTGAAATCACTGGTGAAGTAAATTACTTTATTGCTCATTCTTCCTGGTATAAGCCATAGACTCACAAGTTTAAGCAGAAAGGATTTATTAAGATATTAATAAGCTTCTAAGAACAACTCTCAGGTGCTCAGAAGTAGGTGGCTAAACTATTAATGCTACTGATCTCGCTGGGTCAGTTATAATTAGGAAGAATAACCACTGCTGCCAATCTCATAAATTCATTTCTTGGCTCCAGCAATTGGGGTGCCCTTTTCCCATTGGTTTCCTGACATGGCTACTTGCAGTTCAGAGTCTCATGCAGGTGCATGAAATTGGCAGAACTTAAATCATATATCTGCAACCTAGTGGAAAAGGCTGGTGGGAATATATTTTCAATTAGGAAAGTAAGGTTCACAACATACAGAGCTATTAAAATATACTAAGTGTGCTTGACAATTCTTGTATAGATGTTAATAATGGATTCATATTAAAATTAATGTCTAATTATATAATTACGATAAGACAGAGTTTGTCTTATTATCTCTTTGTGAGACAGAGTTTTGCTTTGTCACCCTCGGTAGAGTGCCGTAGTGTCATAGCTCCCACCAAACTCAAACTCTTGGGTTCAAGTGATTCTCTTGTCTCAGCTTCCCAAGTAGCTGAGACTCCAGGCGCCGCCACAACACCCAGCTATTTTTAGAGCAGGAGTCTTGGTCTTGCTCAGGCTGGCCTCAAACTCATGAGCTCGAACCCATGAGGCAATCCACCCGCCTCAGCCTCCCAGAGTTCTGGGATTACAGGTGTGACCCATTGTGATGGCTAATTACAAGTACTTACAAAGATCTGACTCTGTGGAAGTTTTTTTTATTCAGTCTACATCTATTAATTCCCTTTATCATTGCATCTCCCCTATATGATTGATACTATTATTTATTCAATTTTATAAGTGATAAAATTAAAACATTGAGATATTAAATAATTTGTCGAAAGTCACAGTAATTACATGTGCCAGAGATGAGATTTGTTGCCAATAGTAGCTCTGTAGTCCAAATTCTTACCCTTAACCAAAATATGCTTATTCTTTCACATATGTGCATATGATTGATATCAGCAAATCAATATGGAATAGGCAGAAGAAAATAAAACAGGAAAATAATGCTTTAAATATGTATGAATCAGAACCCAGAAAAGCAAACCTTGATGGCTAATAAAAATGGAGTGTTTTTATCATTGACGTAACTCTTATTATAATTATTTTATAGTTTTGGGGGGGCCAATACCCATATACATTATCTGCATTATCAGGATAAATCATAATAATTTTAAAGAAATTGCCTTAGACATCAGTTTCTCAAAAACTCAAGTACCGATTTGTCAAATACATATTTCAAACCCCTTCAAGCCAAGCCACCCTATACTGCTGTCTGCCAGAAGAGTATAGTACTTAACTGTAATTGTTAAATTTTCATGTGTTAGCATGAGGCGGTCATGTGCCCTGTTTGATATACTACACTCTACATGGTACACTTAACATTTATCATACTATAGCCATTCAATGAAAATTGTTAAATGAAGTATTTGTTAAATGTAATCAAAATGCATGCTGTTGAATCTTCAAGAATTAAAGATTTTAGGTACCTGTTCCCCTTAGAAATTTCTTTTACGTGGTTAAGAAAAAGAATTAAAATAACTTTTCTTCTTTATAACAGAAGAGTCTTTAATCTCCTTACATATAGTTGTCCTCCTATAACATACGTTAGCATTTTATTAAACTAACAGAGGAGTGAAATCCTTTCAATGGAGGTTAAAAGAAAATGCTACAAATTGCAATGATCCCTAATGAAAGCAGAAGATAATGAAATTTTGCTAGACAGAAATTCATTCATCTAGTGGATTAAAATAACAAGATGAAAAGAAGGAATAAAGGGGAAAAAAAGATCCAAAGCGCTCTGAATTTAACATAGAATAAAAGCTGGCCTTAGAAGATTAAACCTACCTTTGAGATAAAAGTGTTTTAAAATCAGTCTCAATTAGATTAAATTGCACTTGAAATGATTCCCTTTCTCTAAAACTTCTTATGTTGGTTTTTTTATTTGATTTGACTGTGGCATGCTTTGCATATGAATATATTCATCTGTTAAGCTGTCTGGATTAATTTAAATTTGATTTCACTTGGTTAACACTAATAGTCTGTTTTGACAAATTGAAAGAAAAAACTTTAAAAAAATGAAAATAGTAAAAGTACATGAAAAGTTTACATCCACGAGAAATGTATTTTATTGGTTGTAAGGAAGTATTAAAATTCTACAGTCAAAATTATTCCTCTAGAAATTATTGTAATGTGTGTGAGAAAGAAGCAAGGATGAAAATTTAGGACCAAAGATCATTCACAACAGTATGATAGATTAAAAAAAATAACTATCTTTAGATTTTAAAATAGGCTGCCTACTTTTTTTTTTTTTTTTTGCTGTTTTTGGCCAGGGCTGGGTTTGAACCCGCCACCTCTGGTATATGGGGCCTACACCCTGCAGTCCTTTGAGCCACAGATGCCGCCCTATAGCCTTCCTACTTTTGAGAGGATCTTCTAGGTATTTAGTTCTTTGAAGAAACACAGTTAAGTTGTTCCTGAGCTAATAAACAAGACCAAGAGGTCCTGCAAACTCCACTGGGAATGGTGATACTGCAGTATATACGGGCATAACCTGCAGAGATTTTAAAGTATCTGTGTTTCCCACACTGAAGCCCAGAATGAAGCCAATTATACACCAGCCATTACCAAACTGGACAGAGCCCCTCTCCCAAGGAGTAGATCTGGATATCGTGCTCTCTGAGAAACTTCTCTCAAGAAAAGAAGAGAAGATGGAGATTCATTTGCCCCAAGAGTTTCTGTCCTAGACCTTCTAGTTATGTAAGTTTCTCTTTTCTGCTTCCAGTCTGTGTAGAGGAGAGCGTTAGGATACACGTGTATCAAGATACAGGGTAGCATATTTCCAGGGAGTGAAAAAGTGTTATTCTCCGATAGCGTGTATCTGGCATATGTGAGTACTATGGAAAACAGTGAATTGACTCTTTAATTGACTCTAGTAATATTTATTTGCTTAGTAAAAATAGATTCTTTAAAATTCCCGTATCGGAAATTAGAATAATACCAACACAGGAAAACTAGAAGCAGAACTAAGAGATTGTCTTGCTGAAGGAGACACTAAGTGTGGGGTCATGGGAGGAAAAGAATATCATAATGAATGTTCCTTATTCCTAGCAGTTTTTACATATTTCAAAATATCTAAAAGAGAATAATTGGAATGTTCTAACACAAAGAAAAGATAAATGTTTGTGATGATGAATATTCCAATTACCCTGATATGAACACTATACATTGAACATATATGTGTATATATTTACATATATATATTTATATCTCAAAATATCACATTTATTCCAAAAATATGTACAACTGTTATATGTCAATTACACAATAATTTTTTTCATTGTTTTTTCTAACCCTTGACTGCTCTTGTATGCTGGCTACTTTTCTCTTAGGATTTTGCTGTTTTCCTTATTAATTACAGGCGATCTTGATATATTATGACCATTAACTCTTTGCTGTGACCTGAGTTGCAAGTAAATTTTTTAGTACATGACAATTTCCCTTTTGACTTCATTTATGGACATTTTAAGTGCATAGAATTTAGAAAAAATAGGATAAAAAGACTAAAGTACAGCTATTTTATGGCTAGTTATAATTATATGCACGTGTACATATTTGTGTGATTATTCTTACTACACTTCAGAAATATTAACTCAATTTGAAGGAATTTTTTTCTACTGTGATTTATATCAGGAGTTGACTTTGATTTAGATTTTTAAAAAGCAGTAAGTGGTATATAATTCATATTTTACAATAATACCTACTTTGCTTTGTGGTATTTGTTTGCAAAAGCTTTTAGAATGGTGTATGTCTAGAGGCCTATTGGAACTTTTTGGATTGGTATATGCAAAAGAAATCTCAAATGATTGGTTTATGTATTTTTATGGATAATGTTTTGCACAATACATTTTATTAACAAAATAAGCACTTCAAGGTATGCAACAATGATTAGATATATTATCCCTATAAGCCAATTTTTGCTTATTTATATTTCTCATGTACCATTTTAATTTTCAGATAAATGATAATAGGATTTGAACTCAGATGGATTGTTACGCTGCTGTGTGAAAACTTAAAGAAGGCAGTGGTTAGTGAATTGTACATCTACTGTTTAAATGAGTTGTTCTCAACATGGTAAGTGTTGCTTACTTGTTTGAAGCTTAAAAGCCTTGCTATATATTGGTTTTTAAAGTTCAAAGTAATAAATTTTCAAATAATCATGTACACTGAAAAATAGCTTAAATTACTACAATCCGACAAGTTATTTTAGCAGCTTATAATTTTATTAGCATGGTGATCTCAACCAAAAAACACAGCTGTTTAATTTATACTACTGGCCAACTTCTGGGCCATTAAACATATCAGAAAACCATAAAACTGCAGAAATTAAGATTAAATAATGCTATAGTCTAAAATTGATGATAAATTTATGCAATTCACCCTATTATAACTACAGTTGAATTGACAATAACTTCAGCTGCTTGTATTTCATCATTTATGCCATATTTGAAATACCACAGGGTAGAAGATAGATTTTAGCTTGGGTAATTGGCATGAAAGAGGAGGAGAAAATAGTTTCATTATCCAGGAACCAATCACCTAGTGAAAAATTCTAGTTGAAAGATGAGAAATAGTCATTAATCTACTATTAGTCAATAACACAAAGGTATAAATCTTACTCAGATTCTATTTTGGTGTTATTTTTAATTCTTTCCTTCAGATCCCAATTAAAATAAAGAAAACAAGTAAATGCCATTCCATAGGCCATTGAGCTTCAAAGCCTTATTATTTGGACTACTTTGATAACTATGTACAAATCTGGATTTTGAATCTTTAAAATATAATTTTATCTCTTGAATGTCTGATGCCAGGCTTTTATGGGACATGCTTTGATCCATTCAACTTTGATAAACAGGGAGTCCTAACACTAAAATAAATACTGTTTCATAGCCTCTTCAGAAACAAGACTGCTACAAGAGGTTCCTCAGTAACTTTCCTGCTGTGCATGGCAAGCCGGGTTTCTTCCTACTCTCCACACAGTAGTTGTACTGATCCTTTTAAACTTGAAATTTTACAATATCAGTTCTCTGTCTAAAACATTTCCTTCTTTATAGGCTGTCCTTCAATGCCTGCAATATCTGTCTCTAGTATTTTTCTCAATCGTTATCACATTCTGATTTCCTGCATCCTCCCTGCCGTCTGCCAAAGTAGTAGTCTTTTTATTTCTTCAAAACAAAATTGCATTCCTGCCTCTGATGCTAAGACACCAGTTGCTGGCTTTGCCTGAAGCACTCACGTTGCCAAGAGTCTAAGAGCTAATGGTGTTCACTTTCTTCAGCTCTCTGGTCACCTGCCATGTCTGAGAGGCTTTCTTGTCCTGCTCAATGTAATTGATGCATTAGCTTCTCCCATCCCCAAATTTCTTAACTTGGTTTATTCTTTTTTACGTGTCTATAATTAACTGACATTTTTGTTTTTTCTTTATTTTTAGCTCCCCACTGAAATATAATTTACATGTGTCAAGAATCCTTGCTCTTATATTCATTCTTATATACGCTGTACATGTTTGACACAGGAATGCTTACTAAATATTTCTCGATGATGAAAATAACAGTTGAGTGAATAAATATATAAAATGGTAATGAATTAATTATCTGTATCTTAATCAAGATGTCACTTGAAATCAACCTCTGGAAATTCCTTATGATCCACATTGATGACAATAATTTTCATATGCCAAAATTATTTTTTGTTCCATAAATAATGAAAGCTGTTTTTTCTTTTTTCAATTCATTTGGGTTTTTTTGCAGGGGGTGCTGGTGTTGGTGTTGGTTATATTTAGTAGGGCTTATCTATTTGTTCTGAATTGCTATGACAACTAGGTTAGGTCTGGAAAGTCTTTCTTAAATCCTCTTCCCTATGTGGATATGGGTTAGAGTTGGCCCCAAAGGGGTAATGTGCAAGGCTTAAATGGTGGAAGTGAAGAGGAAGCCATTATTCTTAGATGGTCATGATGCACTGACAGGGTGACAGATAAAATGCAGATGTGCCCAGAGGGCTTGAACTGCCAGGTTATTTCCCCAAATATGGGCTCCAACATCCCAGAGCAACACCAGCAAATCTTCTAACATTTGACTCATTTCCCCAAAGGTAGCTGCTTTCTCAGATCTCACTATGGAACCCCAGTCAGTCCATGCGCTCGGCTACCAGATATCCACAGCTTCTAAGCTTTTCTGGGGAATTCTGTTGTATCCACCACTCACATCATTGGTCCAGCTTATTGTGGTTAACGACTTTTCTCATGTTCTGGCTCCCCACTTTGAGACTTTTCTTTTTGTAACTTTGCCACATTTGCATGTACTCTCATTTCTATGATAAATCCTGTGTTCCCAAATTCTTAGTTACTCTGTTTTGATACCTGATCTCTGACCAATAAACCATTTTTATGGCTGAACATCGGGTATCTGCCATTGTACTTCTCTGGCCCTGGTTGCTCTATATAGCCTTATGAAAAACAAAGTATAATCTTTACATATTTATATGTATGTATATGTGCATAAATATATATATATAGTGTGTGTATCTTCTAAATAAGCCTATAGTTATCATAAGAAAATTTTTATAAAATCCTTTTCCATTCTTCATATTGTTAGAGGAGTTTTGCCAATTGTTTTGTGATCCTAAAATGATTAGAAACACTTATGTATTTAGGGAATGAAGAAGCATAATTATTGACCCTAGTCAAGTTGGTCTCATACCATGCCATTCAAATTCACCAAACTCCTTGGGTACATAAAAATGGCTTACTGAATTAGACCACCTACCAATGGGCTGTGTAAGGTGCAGAAGTCACATGATATTCAAACAATACTATATACTTTTCAAACCTTTTCTACTAGGTCATTGGGGCATTTTCTAGATTTCCCTGGAAAGGAAGTAGAACAAAGAAAAGATTTTTCTCCACTATAAATATATGCCGCTAATGTTCGGAGGAGCTGGGTGGTGGGTTGGTATTCTCTTTCTCCTTGTTATTATATTTGGAAACATATTCAGTTCACTAACACATAATCTGTTTGCAAATGCCAGTATTGTGTAGTGACATGCTACGACTTCACACTGTAGCTTTAATTTTACTATTTTCTTATCCTTTAGGTTTTGAATTAATAATGTTCTACTGTCAGTGTTTTGAGTCTACCTAAAGTTATAAAATTTATCCATGCCTCTGTAGGCACAAAAAAAATGCTTTTTTTTTTTTTGAGCCAGATTCTTGCTCTGTCACCCCAGCTAGAATGCAGTGGCATTGTCACAACTCACCGCAACCTCAAGCCCAAGTGATTCCCTTTACTCAGTTTCTGGAGTACTGGGACTACAGGTGTGTGCCACCACGCTTGGTTAATTCTTTCTATTTTTAGCAGAGAGAGGGTCTTGTTCTTGCTCAGGTTGGTCTCAGACTCCTAACCGCAAGCAATCCTCCTGCCTCAGCCTCCCAGAGTTCTAGGATTATAGGCGTGGGCCTCCACACCCGGCTCACAGACACTGTTCATAAACATAGTATTGTCTCATTTTCTTTTCGTTTAGCTATTTGTCTATTTTAAAATATTTTTTGAATATTACCTTGTGGCAATTGTTATAAAGTATACTAGTAGACATAAAAGCAATTCTCACTTCTTTATCACTAAAATTATAATCTATAAACACCTAATCATATAATTAAAGAGAAGTGAGGCAACCACTTTTAGAAGAGAAATATACTGAGTGAGCAAAGTCAGCGTGTGGATATGAGAATTCTTGAAGGAAGTGCTATTTTAACCAGACTCTAACTTTGGAAGTGACTCAGATTAAGTGGAGTGGGAAGGAACAATGTTCATAAAGGTCATAAAGCCTAAGTGAAGGAGCCGGGGTACAAAAGTATCTCATAATGTCTGCAGCATGGATTACGAGCAGGAACTGGCAGAGATCAGAGCTAAAGGAGAAGTAATAAGTAAGGAGAAGTAATAGTACTTGGATGGAATTTTCATCTTTATCCTGAGGCCAACAGGGAGGTGTGTAGAAATAACATAGAAAATTAACATTTATTTTAAGACGGTCAACTGGTTGCTAATTTGAAAGTGGGTAACTCAAGTTAGGGACAAAGGTAGGGAAATTGGTTAGGGAGCAGAAGATGACTATATTAAACTTTGGTAATGAGGATAGAGATGATAACCTGTAGCTAAAATACACAAAGGGTGATACTATACAGGATGTCCACAAAGTTCAGGTGCAATTTTAAACTGCACACTATTTGGAATTGCACACAAACTTTATGGACACTTGTATAATACCACCCTTTGTATATAGAATTTAGTAGTTGATTGCTTGTTCCTGGGGGGATTGAGAGAGAAGGAGTCATCACTGATTTACAGATTGCAGGTATGAACAAGCAATCTGAGCAATGCAGCATTCGGTGCAATGTGGAACAGGTTTTCAGAATCTCTGGTTATACAATTAAAGCTGTGCTATAAGCCAGGGAAGAGGGAGAAGGAAATGAGGGATTTTCTGGAGGAAAAGATGGAATGAATGAGGCTTTATAATTTTAATTGTATTTCATTCTTATGTGAAAGATAAGCTAGAGTCAGTGTGTGTTAATTTGGTTTAGTATTTAAAACATTTGAAAAATGTGATGGTTTGAAGAAGAAACAGCAAAAACTTAATTTTTTTCCAAATAGAAAGGTAAATTTAATTTCTTCTTTCAACAGGATAAAGCCAGTGGTGCTTTCTTCCCAATTTTTAACCATCATGGATACATACACACATGAATATACTAACACACGCCACATAACAATTTTTCATCACACAGACCACACGTATGCCAGGGGTCCCCTAAGAGTGCATTGAACGTTCCCTATACTAGTTTATCAGTTTGTATCTTTTATACCGTATTCTACTGTACCTTTTATCCAGAATATTTAGATACACAAATACTTACAATTGCCTAAAGTCTTCACCACAGTGACACGCAGTACAGGGTACAGGCTGTGGCAATGAGCCATATCACATAGGCTGGGAGTGTGGTAGGCTGCCCCCTCCAGGTCTGTGTGAGTACAGTCTATGATGACTGCACAATGATGAAATCACCTAACGATATCTCAGAATGTATCCCCATCAGAAAATAACACATGACTGTCTTATGTTCTCATATAGATATGTTTTTCTTCTCCAGTACATTTTTGTCCTGTGGGGAAAAAACAACTCTCAAGGATCACAACACTTCTGTGAATGTAGAAATAGAATTTCTTCTCTGTGCTTTTTTTGTTGTTGTTCTTAGAATAAGATTATTTTCTGACACTTGTTTTTATTGGTAGTGCCAAAAAACGTTAATAATTGGATGACTTCCCGGACTCATCTAGTTTAATATGCATCATATATCTTTCATCCTCAGCATGGAAATAAATTCTAATTCTTACTGAGGCAGACAATCAGGAAAACACAAGCATTTTTCACTGTTACCGATGTCATACGTGTCACTGGGAGCCGTGACGCAGACAAGAATCATTTGAAAGTGAGAGTATCATAACTATGATCATGCTAACACTCTGAAAAGGTGGAGAGAAAATTAAGTGAAATGTCAGAGTTGTCTTTTCCTTGGAGAATAAAAGATTTGGAGACACCAAAGTAGCATTATAAAGCGAAAAACAAAGAACACCGAGGAGGAGTGAGGGCACATCTGTCATCTGACGGGGGAAAATACTTTTTCACAGTTGAGAAAAAATATTCATCACTCATTAATTCTAAGGTCCAACGACTTTATTATCACCGTAGTATTGCTTGTGAACTGCCATAGGTCTTTTAAAAGTGGATCATTACAAAGAATCGTTTCCCAGTGTGTGTCTCTAGGAGGAATTTTGATAGGGAAAATGGAGATGTCAATAAAACAAATATATAGATAAGTGTTCTGTTTTTTATGAGTTTGAAGGATTTTATATTCTTTCAGTGTCAGGTTCAGGTCTTAAACCTTGTTTTAAAGCTTCATATAATAACTTCAAATTCAGATAATTAATGCCAGTAATCTTTGTTGTTTTCTTTTGTTTTTTACTTCGCATATTCAGAGAAAGGGTCAAAGTTGCCCTTTATTCAGAACAGAAAACAATCATCCACTGCTTCTTATTAAGGTACTGAAAACTATGAACGAAACAAATATTTATAGTTAGAAAAGGTAAGTGTACTATCACATGGTTATTTAGAACACATAAAATTTTATCATATCTGCACATATTGTGCTTTTTACAATATACCTATTAGTGCATACTATAAAGCTAATTATTAGATATTAACATGCTAAAAGACGTTTTGCAACATATATGTGATTTCACAGTTCTTTAAAGACAGAGGAGAAAGAAAGGTCAGACAAAGGCCTAGTTCCCTTTTTGGAATAAAAAATGCTTAATGGAATTGTGAAGAGAGTTGTGTACAGACAAGAAAATATATAGTGACAGAATTTGGAGACAATTGTCGTAAATGCCAGATTACCTTTCATTATAAAGTGTGGCTTTGACATGAGATCAAAGAGAATAGATAAAGTGCCTGTATTCAAATCTGCCACAAACCTACGTTTAGGATCGATCATCCAATTTCTTCGGAAACATTATAGCTAATTTGATGAACACTGATCTGCTTTATAAAAGTTCTTGAGAGACTGTTAAAATGTCCACTGATACTAAGAGAGGATTTTATTCTGCTGTCTTTAGTGATGACACTGTTAATAGGGCACCAAAGACGTGGGGTAGAGCTGAGTTTCTGGTTACCTCCAAAACATAATAAATCAGGTTTGTAAGCTGAATTCCGAAGAAGCATTTGGGGTCTGCACAGAGATGTAGAATCTCTGGTGATGTGGTTCCATGTGTGAGAGTTAAATTTTGAAAGTTCTTGTTAAATTTTTTTCAACACTAAGGCAATAAAATACAGATGCCACAGGAGCTAAATTGTAAGATATTGACGAAGACAAAGAATACTATTCATTTTACTTTGCATTTTATTCCTGACGGTAAAAAATGACGTTAATGCCCCTAACATACATTTCTCACAAATTCCTATCTACCAAATGTATAAATTCAGGGATGTCACTTTGGTGGCAGTCACTGTGGATGTTTCTTGTGGTAGTTTTTCCACTTTACAGGCCCCTAAGCAGATTCACTTATAACTAGAGTTACTGCAAGAGAACAGAAATCCGTTTCCTATAATCATTTTCAGTGACTCTCAGTTATGGTTGTTTGCTTTTATTGTATTTCCCCTTATATTCCCCCAAAATTAATCACAAAGTTCCAGAATGAGCAGAAGTAAAATTAGATTTTTTCCCCAATGTCTTTAAAACTAAACACCACACAAAGTAGATACAGAACAGTGAAAACATAATAGAAACATGTTATAATGTAGATCCCAAGGCAGGAACATTCCTTAAGGTCATTATCTTCTCTGTTGCTAAAAAACAAAAAAAATATCATTTACAAATAATGGAAATAAGTATTTTAACATTTTTATCTTAGTGTTTTTATCTCAGTCTGAACTTTATGTTTTTTTAAATAGTAAAGAAGGAGGATTCTTTCTAGATATGCGCTGTGTGTCTTTTATGTTGGTTTATCCCTTTTCTCAACATGCTTCTCACTGACTAGCTACCTAGACGTAAAATTTAGGGGAATAAAAAAAGATGGACCTATATGAAGAATTTGTGACATAAGTCTCAATAGATAAATCACTTCTTGGTTTTATAATTCTTTTTATACAAAACTGGGGTCTCCAATGAATCCGAATGATTGTACTATTTATTGGGAAAGAGTTTGAGTATGGAAATAAGATTATAAGACAAATGTCATGGTAAGTTTGTGACATAGAAGATAGGGGACTCAGGAGTGGATATTATCTTCACATATGTGTTTAATGGGCATCTATTAGGATAGAAAACTTTAGGCACTTCTCTGTGATCAGAGATAAGGATTTATCCTCTAAGAAAAAGAGGTGAAGGCAGACCCACATTCTAAAGAAGGGAGACATTGTTAAAGATAACAAAACATGGGCCCCATACCTAAACAAAGAAAAGAACGCAGTTTCTAGGTAACACTCAAACTTTAGCACTATTTACAGTGATGATGTTGCAGACACAGTTTGTGAGTCTAGAATTCTCCAACATGAAGGTAACAACAGTCTCAGAGGTAAGGTAAGGCTGAATCTGCAGTCGGGAAACTGAAGAAACACATAGATTAGAGAGTGGGATTAAAACACATTGAAATTAAATACCTAGAAAATGTTAAAAGAACACATGACAGTTAATTTCATCCTCGCTGCCTGACATTGACTTTGCTTTTGACATAAGCCTATAAGGCGAATATTATTTATCCTGTTATTTAGAAATGTTTCCTATTTAGAAACATTTCCTTAATGGAAAATATAAGTTTTAAAACCAGAAATCCCATATTTTTTTCTTCTTATAAAAAAGACCAGACATTTAGATATATTTTTCTGAATTCTGGTGTGTCTTTAATTGGACAGCACACTCTGGTATGTCATTTATGCCACTGGACTTTAAGAGTAAATATGACATTTTTGTCCTACAGGTAGCTTACTTATATAATATATAATAACATCCCCATTACTGTGAGTGTATAGTATCTCTGTCTATTGTGGGTGAAGATATGTATAGATATTCACACATATATATAATGGATACTATTAAACATATATACTCATATGTGAACTTATATGCTCATATATTGTTATGTTTTAACTATTGTATATTTACTACTTGATTATATTACAGATTTTCAATACAGAACTTATAAGATGTTCTTGTCTATGGTGAAAAAAACTCATCTAAATTTATCTTCTTGCCAGACAAGCATAATGTCTATTACTAATGTAAAATAATGTAAATAAGGAAAATAGTGCTTACCACATGTCGGGGATTTCAAAGACTTTTACCTGTCTTGGCTCTGCCAAGCCTCGCCACAGCCTCACATAATAAATACCTTTATCCATTCTATTTTGGATATAGATACTGTTACAAATAGTGCTAAAACAACTTGACCAAAGTAACTTGTTGATAAGGAACCAGGATTTGTACCTGAAAATCTGGTTTTTGAATCTATCTACATCCCAGTTTACTACCTTGCCTCCGGTCTTACTTCAGGTGTACAGCTTTATAAAATACCTGACAGTGGATGATGTATACAGAATTTGAAAAGTGTTTTCTCATGGTTTTTGAGGCTGGGAAGTCCAAGATCAAGGCACTGGCAGGACTGGTGTCTGGTGAAGGCTGTTCTCTATTTCTCAGAGGGTGTCTTGCTGCTCCACCCTTCAGGGGGGAGAAATTCTCGGTCCTTTCTTGGTGGAAAGGTTGATAAAGGGGGCAGACCCACTCCCTCAAGGCCTTTAGGAAGAACCCTAATCCCATTCATGATGGCTCTTTCCTTATGACTTAATCACCTCCTGAAAACTCCCCGCCTCTTAATACTACCACACTGATGATTCACTTTTAACATATTAATTTGAGGGACAAATTCAGACCACAGTAGCTCCATAGCTGTTAATTAGTTATGTTCCCAGAATGTGATGTCAAGAGTAGATAGGAGAGTTCAAAAGCTGCTCCAGTGCTCAGAGTATCATTAGGGTATAGATGAAGAAGTGTTCTATCCTCTAAAAGGAAGATGTCTGCGCTGTTCATCTCCAATGTGGGCATAAGAGAAGGTGCAGCCACCATCGAAGATTCTGTCTTCTAGGGCAGCGGTTCTCAACCTATGGGTCGCGACCCCTTTGTAACAATGAAAATGCATCACGGCATTAAGAAGGTTGAGAACCGCATATTGTATCCCTTGACTGCACTAATGTACGCAGCTATGATTTAATAATTAAAAAAAAAAAAGAGAAAGAGAGAGAGAG
>CAUYRH010086513.1:0-12753 GCA_963574655.1 Perodicticus potto | reverse complement strand
AGCTCACAGCAACCTCCAATTCCTGGGCTCAAGCGAGTCTCTTGCCTCCGCCTCCCAAGTAGCTGGGACTGCAGGCGCCCGCCACAACGCCCGGCCATTTTTTGGTTGCAGCCATCATTGTTGTTTGGCGGGCCCTGGATTCGAACCCGCCAGCTCAGGTGTACGTGGCTGGCGCCTTAGCCCGCTGAGCCACAGGCGCCGAGCCATTATATGTAGTTTTTGAATGTGGCAGAGGTTAACGAAAGGTTAGGTGTTCAAAGCAGTTATATCTGAGTTGACAATATCAAGGAAATGTGACCAGGTGAGATGGCTCAAATATTTAAATCAAATTCTTTAGGAAAAATGAAGGAATGTTTATTCAAAAGGCCAGAAGGAAGGGACATCATAAAGCAAAGAAGAATTTGAAAATAGACTTACTAAAGGTTCTGTGGCCCATACTATAAAGCATTAAAAAAAAATATGGGAGGGCTCAGCACCTATAGCTCAGTGAGCTGGGACACATACACCAGGAGTTGGCGGGTTCAAGCCTGGCCCTGGCCAGCTAAACAACAATGACAACTGCAACCAAAATATAGCCTGGCATTGTGGCAGGTGCCTGTAGTCCCAGCTACTTGGAAGGTTAAGGCAAAAGAATCACATAAGCCCAAGAGTTTGAGGTTGCTGTGAGCTGTGATGTCACGAGGGCAATATAGTGAGAAACTCTGTCTCAAAAAAAAGGAGAAAAAAGAATGACCTTATTCCCAGGCTGCAAATTGCTTAAAAAGCCTTATTGGCATTTGCAAAGGGTTGGTGCTTTTACTAGGGGAATCAAGTTTTATGTTTACATAGTAAGTGTATATTCAGCAACAACTTCCAGGAAATCACGTAGATTGCCAAGAAAAAGTCCATATTGAAGTATTATTTAGAAAAAAACAGAATCCTGCCAAAACATTAGACTTTTTTAAAAATTGAAGTTCACGAGGAAATGCCATAGATAGAATTTATGTAGTATTCCAAGAGTTTACAACTAGTATATTTTACATAGCATTTCATAAAACTTTTGTTTGCAACTCAATATCAATTTGTAGAGCTCCAATTACTGAAATCTACTAAGAAGCTACAAAATACAGTTAAAGCTTCAAGTATCCAGAATCACTGAAAAAACCAACTTTTTTTTGAGATAGAGTCTCAAGCTGTTGCCCTGGATAGAGTGCCCTGTAGTCATAGCTCACAGCAACCTCCAGCTCTTGGGCTCAAGTGATTCTCTTGCCTCGATTTTTCTATTTTTAGGAGAGACAGGGTCACAGGCTCTTGAACCTGTGAGCTCAAGCAATCCATCCACCTCGGCCTCCCAGAGGGCTAGGTTTACAGGCGTGAGCCACCTCACCAAGTTCTATTTGGATGAACACATCTGAAATATAATATGTAACCCTGAATTTTGAAATAGAAGACACTGAAAAAATTAACATTTACAGATAATTCCAGGCCATCTTTATAAATATCAGTTATTGTACGAAGAACTAAGACTGTAGAATCAAACAGACTTGGGTTTGAGTCCTGGCTCAGAATATTTACATATGTGACTTGAAGAAAGTTATTTAACTTCTGTAAGTCTTAGTTTTATTGTCTATAAACTGAAGGTAATGGGACTTGCCTCATAAATTGTTGAGGTACTCAGATAATGGTACTTAGCCTCATAAATTGTTACAAAGCTTATAAGAGATAATACATTTGTATTTACATGACAGAACTCAGCAAAGCTTAACTGGTCTTGGCAATTAGTATTAGTATTAGTATTAGCAGTATTGTTGATAGCAGTAGCATTTTTCTCTCTCTCTCTTTTTTTTTTTTTTTGTAGAGACAGAGTCTCACTTTGTCACCCTCGGTAGAGTACTGTGGCGTCACAGCTCACCACAGCAACATCAAACTCTTGGGCTTATGCAATTCTCTTGCCTCAGCCTCCCAAGTAGCTGGGACTGCAGGTGCCCACCGCAACACCTGGCTATTTTTTTGTTGCATTTCGGCCAGGGCCAGATTTGAACCCGCCACCTTCAGTATATGGGGTTGGCATTCTACCCACTAAGGCACAGGCACCACCCAGTATTCTTCTCTTAATACCAGAATGTTGTATTTTTAAATTGTTTTTGTTTTGTTTTTGAGACAGAGCCTCAAGTAGCTGCCCTGGGTAGAGTGCCATAGCATCACAGCTCACAGCAACCTCCAACTCCTGGGCTCAAGCGATTCTCCTGCCTCCACCTCCCAAGTAACTGGGACTATAGGCGCTTGCCACAATGTGCGGCTATTTTTTGTTGCAGCCATTGTTTTTTGGCCGCCCCAGCTAGATTCAAACCCTCAAGCTCAGGTGTATGTGGCTGGTGCCTTAGCTACTTAAGCCACAGGCGCCAAGCCTTTGTTTTTGAGACAGAGTCTTACTATGTCACCCTTGGGAGAGTGCTGTGGCATCAATCACAGCTCACTGCAACCTTAAACTCTTGGGCTTGAGCGATTCTCTTGCTTTGGCCTCCCAAGTAGCTGGGACTACAAGTGCCTGGCCCCATGCCCAGTTAGATTTTCTATTTTTAATAGAGATGAAGGTCTCACTCTTGCTCAGGCTGGTCTTGAACTGCTAAGCTCAAGAGATCCTTCCATCTTTGCCTCCCAGAGTGCTATGATTACAGGCGTGAGCCTCTGCACCCCACCTGTATTTTTATTATTATTTATTTATTTTTTGAGACAGAGCCTCAAGCTGTCACCCTGGATAGAGTGCTGTGGCATCACAGCTCACAGCAACTTCCAATTCCTGGGTTCAAGCGAGTCTCTTGCCTCCGCCTCCCAAGTAGCTTGGGACTACAGGCGCCCGTCACAACACCCGGCCATTTTTTGGTTGCAGCCATCATTGTTGTTTGGCGGCTCTGGGCTGGATTGGAACTCGCCAGCTCAGGTGTACGTGGCTGGCGCCCTAGCCCATTGAGCCACAGGCTCTGAGCCCCCACCTGTATTTTTAAATCTTATATAGTCATATACTGCTTAACAACTTTTTGACCAACAAAAGAACACATACATGGTGGTCCCATAAGTTATAATGAAGCTAAAAATGCCTAGTGATGGTCATAGCCATCACACGTCACAGTAGAACACATTACTGATGTGTTGTGATACTGTTGTAAACAAACCCACTAGACTGCCAGGCATAGAAAAATACCGCACATACAATCATGTGCAGTGCATACTTGATCATGACGACAGACGACTATGGTATTGGTTTGTGTATTTACTAGACTATGCCTTTTATCATTATTTAAGAGTGTACTCCTACTTATAAAAAAAAAGTTAACAGCAAAATAGCCTCAGGCAGTATCCAGAGACAGGCATTGTTATCACAGATGACAGCTTGTTATTGACCCTTAAAGATCTTCCTTTGGATAAGATGTGGAGGCGGAAGACTGATATTGATGATCTAGGCTAATGTATGTGTTTGTGTCTGTTTTTAGAAAAAAGTTTACAAAGTAAAAAGTAAAAATTTCTTTAACAAAAAACCTCCTGAGGATATAAAGAAAAAATATTTTTGTGCTTTAAGCTGAATGTTATTACAAAAGAGTCTACAAAGTTTTTTTTTAATTCAAAAGTTAATAAAGTAAAAACATTACAGTAAGCTAAGGTTAATTTATTATTGAAGAAAGAAAAAAATAATTTTTAATAAACTTAGAGTGTCCTAAGTGTGCCATGTTTATCAATTCCACACTAGGGTAATGTCCCAGGCCTTCATATGCACTCACCACTTCACTGACACACCCTTCCAGCCCTCCAAGTTCCATTGGTGGTAAGTGCCCACCCTATACAGCTGTGCCATTTTTTATCTTGGATACTGTATTTTTACTGTGCCTTTTCTATATTCCGATATAGTCTGACACCCAAATACTTACCATTATGTTACAACATGCTGTGAGGTTTGTAGCCCAGGAGCAGTGGGCTACCCCAATAGTCTAGGTGTTCAGGAGGTTGTCCCATGCCATCCAGGGTTGTCTTAAGTCCATTCTATGATGTCCTCGCAATGAGAAAATTCCCGATTGATGACACATGTCTCAGAACATAACCCGAGACCAGACAAAGTGGCTCATGTCTGTAATCCTAGCACTCTGGGAGGCCGAGGCAAGTGGATTGCTTGAGCTCAGGGGATTCAAGACCATCCCGAGCAAGAGTGAGACCCGGTCTCTAAAAAAAAGAAATAGCTGGCTCGGCACCTGTGGCTCTACGGGCTAAGGCGCCAGCCACGTACACCTGAGCTGGCGGGTTTGAATCCAGCCTGGGCCCGCCAAACAACAATGACGGCTGCAACCAAAAAAAAATGGCCAGGCGTTGTGGCGGGCGCTTGTAGTCCCAGCTACTTGGGAGGCGGAGGCAGGAGACTCATTTGAACCCAGGAATTGGAGGTTGCTGTGAGCTGGGATGCCACAGCACCCTATCCAGGGTGACAGCTTGAGGCTCTGCCTCAAAAAAAAAAAAAAAAAAAAAGCTGGTGTTGTGGCAGGTGCCTGTAGTCCCAGCTACTTGGGAGGCTGAGGCAAGAGAATCACTTGAGCCCAAGAGTTTGAGGTTGTTGTGAGCTATGATGCAATGGCACTCTAGCCAGAGTGACAGAGTTAGACTGCCTCCGGGGGAAAAAAAAAAAAAAAAGAACATGTCCTATTGTTAAGCTATGCATGAATGTACTTATTCCCTTTTTTGGCTTTTTTCTTTCTTCTCTTTCTATAGGCACACTCCCTTAATGGTGAGGGTTTGGGAGTGTCACCCAGGAGGGAGAGTCTAGAGGGCCACCCAACTATGGGGCTTTATCAGCACCTTTACTTCTCTGAGACTACACTAAGCGGCAGATGTATCACAGCCGGGATTCTGGCTGTGAGGACCTGATTCCGTCTGTACTCGATCTTACCCTGTGTTTGGAATCTTCCTCTCCTACTCATCATCTCCTCACCCACTTTGGGGAAATAATCTTTAACCTGTGGATTTTATCTTCAATTCTTTGACCTCTGTCCTCATGTATTTTTCTGTGAGCACGTCAGTCATTCTTACTGATTCCAGCTGCTGATCTTCTCAAAGTTGCAGGCTTCTCGCTGAGGAATGGTGGCAGATCCTCAGACTGTTTCTTCTCACAGTTTCTAGGCTCTGTCTTTTACAATTGCCAAACTGCTAGCATCTCCCTAATCAATTAACCCAGATTATTAGAGCTATAATAGGAATTATTGCTATAGTTAGAGCAATAGGAATTAGCCAAAACGCAGCAGTGCCATCCAAACTCTTCACCTTTTCCTTCTTACTTGTATCCACCATTCTCTCCTAACCAACGTGTGGCCATGTGAGTTGCTCCCATCTCTCTCCATGCTCATGTCGTCATTTATAAAACACATGTACTTGCATTGGAGAGTTGATTGAGTTTAAAAAAAAAAAAAAAACAGGAAATAACCGTGATAGTGACATCATTGACCTTGTTTCCTACTGGTCATGTAGGCACAGTCACAGCTAGAATAGTACAATGACCTTCCTCCACTTCATTTCTGTGTTCACTTTGCCTTCAGAAAGTTTCTCAGCTGGTTGTGATTCTTCCCTTCGTTAAGGGTCTGGGCCACTAGTAGTCTGGCCTGGGTTGTTGCAGTTTACCATTAATTACAGATTATGGGAATACCGAGACCCATCCTAAGGGCCCTCCTGTATTCCAGACATGCTCTTCCTCACCTCCACTGTGTAGTGGCAGCCTGGTTTCCTCTTGATTGTTTCACAAGGAGACCAATGATGTCACCAAAAGGGAAGTTACAATGGCCACAATGGGGGCTTTCATTCCTTGCTGGTGGGAATGCAAAATGGTACACAGCCACTTCAGAGGACAGTTGGGCCATTTCTTACAAAACTGAAACATTCTCTTACATATAATCCAGTAATTGAGCTCCTTGGTATTCATTCAAAAGAGTGAAATCTTATTTCTGCACAAAACCCTGCAAATATGTTTACAATAGCTGTATTTTTTATTTATTTATTTTTATTTATTTATGTATTTATTTATTTATTTATTTATTTAAGACAGAGTCTCACTATGTTGCCCTCAGTAGAATGCTGTAATGTCACAGCTCACAGCAAACTCAAACTTTTGAGCTTAAGCAATTCTCTTGCTCAGCTTCCCAAGCAGCTGTGACTACAGGCCTCTCCACAACACCCAGCTATTTTTTGTTATTGTTGTTGTTGTTGCAGCTGTCATTGTTGATTTTAGTTAGCCCAAGCTGGGTTTGAACCCGCCAACCTCAGTGTATGTGGCCAGTGCCCTATGCACTGAGCTATGGGCACCACCACAACAGCTATATTTATAATTGCTACAACCTAGAAGAAACCAAAATACCCTTCAGTAGCTGAATAGATAAATGAACTGTGGTACATCCAGACAACCGAATTTTATTCAGCAGCAAAAAGAATCATGCTATCAAGCCATGAAATGACGTGGAGGGGCCTTACATTCATATTACTAAGGGAGGGAGCCCATCTGAAAAGGCCACCGACGGTTGTACAGATTAGTGCGAATTAAAGAGTAAAACAATGGATGGGGTCATTTTGTTCAAAATAATGCAATACTTTTCAATAAAGTACTTAACTTTATTGCAATTAAAAAGAAGAAGAAAAAAAAAGCTAAGAGCAAGCAAAATACAGATTTAAACCCAATAGAAATTAAGAGAAACTTTGTGCTGAGAGACCGTGCTGCCACCTGCCTCGGGTGGATGCTCACAAGGCCCTGATACCCTGATACATCTTTGGCTTAGATGACAAAACTGTGTCACATGTTATGCCAAAATTGTTGTTGTGACCTTGTCTTTCCCAGAGCCTCTCATTTATTTCTGGTTTTCAGTCATGCTCTTGGCAACTCAAGTGCTCAAAAATATTTATCTTGCCTATTCATGTTCCCAAACAGGACAGGATTTGCTGTTCCCCGCTAGGAGCAGGGAGCACAGAGTGAAGACACCTGCTGTGGGGACAGGCGCCTGGCATCCCTGGCCATGCCTCACTAGGAAACAGGATCGTGTGTCTCAGGTCGCACGTGGCCCACCCTGTGGCTCTGTGGGCTTGCTGGCTGTGAGGCAGCCTGGGACCTCCCTCTGGTGTCCTGTCTCTCCTCTGGCAAGCAGGAGTGTGAGGACAGTGTGAGGTTCCCATGGCTGTGAAGTAAATGAAACTGAATGTGCACCTAAAGTACAGATTTTAAAGGGAGTGGAGGACCCAAATCTGCTCCATTTCTAAGCCTCATGCTGCCCCACGTCTGGTCAGCGAGTCTCACATCCAGCCTTGATATTTGTGGAAGCTCTGGAGGGAAGAGGAGTGAACGGTAGAAGTCAGGACCCAAACCCCTTCAGATGCCTGAACCCCACACAAGACATTTGGGAGGGGGAAGGGTGACATGAGAGAGAGAATTGGGGTTTAATAGGTACGTTTGGGAAGATGAAGAATGTTCTGGAGAATGGATAGTAGTGATGGTTCCCTGAAATGTACTTACTGCCACTGAACTGTGCACTTACAATGGTTACGATGGAGACTTTGATGTTATAATATTTCACCACAATTTAGAAAGACTCAACTAAAAAAAAAAAACACTATAGAGCAAGCAATAAACATCTGTGTATCTACTCTTACAGATAAATGAGTAAATTTTTCATATTTGTTTCCTTTTAGAACAATTATACATTTTCTCAAAATACTCCCAGGATGGCAGTCTGAGAAGGTGCTATGAAGTCAGACAGTCACAGGTCTGAATTCTGGCTCTGTCATCTGTTAGGATACAACCTCAGGCAGGTCTCCAATCCTCTCAAACTTCAGCTCCCTGATCTTCAGAGGCATGGGGTCTCACTTGTGCCACCAGTATCAATGGATTAACATGTAAAGGGCCCAGTGGCAGATCTGGCAAGGAAGAGACAGTCAGTGTCTCATTCACGTCCATGTTTCCCATTACAGGTGCAAATATGAGTCCATCTACCTGCAATCCCCACCTCTGAGAATCCTCTCCCATTTCCAACTAACTCCAGGGGCTTAGCATTGCTGTGAACCTAATTCAATTTGCTATCTCTAGGCTTATCAAAGATCAATCAATCAAGCTTGGCACCTGTAGCTCAGAGGCTAGGGCACCAGCCACAAACACCGGAGTTGGCGGGATAGAATCCAGCCCGGGCCTGCCAAACAACAATGACAACTACAACCCAAAAATAGCCAGACATTGTGGGGGGCACCTGTAGTCCCAGCTACTTGGTAGGCTGAGGCAAGAGATCGCTTAAGCCCAAGAGTTTGAGGTTGCTGTGAGCTGTGATGCCACTGCACTCTGTACAGGGCAACAGCTTGAGACTTTGTCTCAAAAAAAAAAAAAAATCAATCAATCAATGACCTCTTGGAAAAATACTTATAACTTTAGGATCACCATAGCCGGGCGTTGTGGCGGGTACTTGTAGTCCCAGCTACTCGGGAGGCTGAGGCAAGAGAATCGCCTAAGTCCAGGAATTGGAGGTTACTGTGAGCTGTGTGACGCCACAGCACTCTACCAAGGGTGAGAAAGTGAGACTCTGTCTCTACAAAAACAAAACAAACAAAAAAAATCTTTAGGATCACCACACAACACCTCTGACAAGACCTACCCATGTCAGGATGGCTGGTCTCATGTGTGTAAGATTACTTGCCAGGAAAGGCTCAGCCTGGAGACTGACCCAGGAGCCCTGTCAGCCAAGACTCTAAGACTACCCCAAAGCAGGTGCCATAGAAACCCAGGTTGGTGCGGCAGGTAGACTTCAAAGACAGCCAATCTGCATGTATCACAAGCTTGGTAAAAACATGCAAGTGTGAAAGTAAATTGAGCCATGACCTCTTCAAATTAAATAATAAAGTAGGCCTCTTCTATAAGCCAGATCACATTAATAGCTACTCTTTATTGTCAGAGTGAGGTAATTTGTATTACGAATGCAGCCTCACATTCTGTAACTCTGGACTCTCAGGGACAATGCTGTTTTGGAATTCTATTCAAGGTGATTGGGGTTTTTTTGTTGTTGTTGTTGTTTGTTTGTTTTTCGGGGGGGTTTTTTGAGACAGAATTTCACTTTGTCACCTTCAGCAGAGTGCTGTGGTGTCATAGCTCACAGCAACCTCCAACTCTTGGACTCAAGCGATTCTCTTGCCTCAGCCGCCGTAGTAGCTGGGACTACAGGCGTCCATCACAACACCTGGCTATTTGTAGAGATGGGGTCTTGCTCTGGCTCAGGCTAGTCTCAAACCCATGAGCTCAGGAAATCCACCTGCCTCGGCCTCCCAGAGTACTAGTATTACAGGCATGAGCCATGGCACCTGGTGGGTGATTATGTTTAAAGAAGGTGCCCAATTCCCATTCCCTGATCCCCACTGTTGGCAAAGTGAGGTCACCAGGAGCTGTCAACACTGAGAAGGGAGGTCCTTAGCACAAGCGATGCTGGGGCTTAGGCGTCAGGAAGGGTGAGCTTAGGAGGCCAGAACTCAGCCAGGCAACACAAGCAAGTTGCAAGTAGACTGGGGTCAGAAATCCAGAGTGTTATAACTGACCTGTTCTAATGGTCTAATGGCCACTTCAGGCCATGCTGCGCCCCACCCAACAGGCCACTGCTATAGGCTTTTATGTCCATGCTGGACAACCAGAGTATCTGTATTAAATTTTTTCTAGACCAACTCTTTCTGCCTTGTTTTATGATGAGAAATGCAGGGTCTCAGGGTAACATTTAAAATATGAAGGTGAGAGCGGCACCTGTGGCTCAGTGAGTAGGGCTCCAGCCCCAATACTAAGGGTGGTGGGTTCAAACCCGGCCCCGCCAAACTGTAACAACAACAAAAATAGCCGGCCTGTAGTCCCAGCTACTCGGGAGGCTGAGGCAAGAGAATTGCCTAAGCCCAGGAGTTGGAGGTTGCTGTGAGCTGTGTGATGCCATGGCACTCTACCGAGGGGTGATAAAGTAAAATTCTGTCAATACAAAAAAATAGGGCGGAGCCTGTGGCTCAGCCAGTAGGGCGCCGGCCCCATATACCGAAAGTGGCGGGTTCAAGCCTGACCTCGACCAAACTGCAAAACAAAAAAATAGCCAGGCGCTGTGGCGGGCGCCTGTAGCCCAGCTACTCAGGAGGCTGAGACAAGAGAATCACCTGATCTCAAGAGCTGGAGGTTGCTGTGAGCAGTGTGACACCACAGCACTCTACCAAGGGCGATAAAGTGAGACTCTGTCTCTACAAAATAATAATAATAATAATAATAATAATAATAATAATAATAATAATAAATAAATAAATAAATAAAATAAAATAAAATACAAAGGTGAGCCGAGCATGGTGGCTCACTCCTGTAATCCCAGGCTGAGGCAGGAGAATTGCTTGAGCTCAGGAGTTCAAGGCTTGTCTGAGTGAGAGTGAGACCCCGACTCATTAAAAAAAAAAGAAAAACCCAGCTGGGCACCACGCTGAGCGCCTATAATCCCAGGGGCTTGTGGAGGCTGAGGCAGCAGGATGCCCACAGCCCAAGTCTGAGGTTGCAGTGAGCTATGATGCCATTGCACTCTGCTCAGGACATAGTGTGGGACTCTGTCTCAAGAAAAAAAGAAAGAAAGAAAACAAAAGAACTCGAAGGTGGGCCTAACACTCTGGGAGGCTGAGGTAGGTGGACTGCTTGAGCTCAGGAGTTCAAGACCAGCCTGAGCAAGAGCAAAATGCCTGTCTCTACTAAAAATAGAAAAACTAGCCAGGTGTGGTGGCAGGTGCCTGTAGCTACTCAGGATGCTGAGGCAGGAGGGTCGCTTGAGCCCAAGATTTTGAGGTTGCTGTCAGCTGTGACTCCATAGCACTCTAGTCCAGGGTAACAGAGTGAGACTCTGTCTTGAAAAATTAAAATAATAAAATAAAATAAAATAAAAAAAATACTAAGGCATGTTCAAAGTTATTCCCGAGAAAAATGTCTATTGTGCAGTCCTTCTTTGAGAATGTGATATGCTCTTCTGTGCCATCAGAATCCCAGGCTGGATGCTGCAGCTTTCACACTGAACTTTATCTCTGTAGGGTCCTCCTCTGAGTTTTTAAAGGAGCTGATTTAGATTAGCAACAGATGGCTCACACCTGTAACCCCAGCAGTCTGGAGGCTAAGGCAAGAGAACCACAAGAGCTCAAGAGTTCAAGATCAGCTTGAGCAAGAGCGAGACTGTGTCTCTACTAAAAATAGAAAAATTAGCTGGGCATGGTAATGGGCACTAGTAGTCCCAGCTACTCAGGAGGCTGAGGCAGGAGGATCACTTGAGCCCAAGAGTTTGAGCTATGATGCACTGGCATTCTACCCAGGACACAAAGTGAGATTCTGTCTCAAAAAATAATAATAATAAATATAAAAAATAAGTAAATTAGAAACAGAGAAGACTAGCACGCAGACCTTTCCAAGGAGCAAATGGTTAAACTTTGTGCCCACCAACTCTCAAAAGAGCCCTACAGAAAGACAATATTTTGGGAACGTTCTGGAATGAAGTGTCTATGATTCAGCAAGTCCAGGCTTCCTAAGTTCTACCTCAATTCAAATTGCCCACTGAACACTATCATTAATTCAGTGTTTAACACTAGAATCCCCTGGAGTGGTTTATGCTTCAATGTTTAGCATTCAGAATCCACCGAAGAGGGCTGTAAGTGCCACTCCTGTGAAAGCTGCTTTTGTATTTGTTGCAAAACAAAAAGAAAAAGAAAAATCCTACACAGGACATCACCTCTTGCAGTGGAATGTCGTCAATACATGAATTTAACTTATGTGAAGCGACCATTTGTGCTTAGACAGTAGGTAGGGAGGAGGAAATATTTTATATTTGATATTATATTGTTATAAATGATATAACAAAGTATTATAAAAATTATATTTGCCATATGTTCTACTTAGTGCATATTGTGGAGTTCTACAATATGTAGAACGTTGTATATATGTATATATTATGGACAACATAAGCTTTGCAGAATAATTTTGATTAAACGTAATTTTTTCGTATACCCTCAGCTGAAACCTGATTCATGTGGAAGGCCCACCGTCACCATCTGGACGTCATCACGGTTATCATCATTCATCACGCCCTTGCTGGCCTGGTGTGGCTCCTGTCTGGTGAGGCCCCATGTGAGAAGCCCATCCTGCTACAAGGTGCAGTTCCCACCTCCATCCGCTGTCTCTGCCTTTCCTGTTCATAGGCCAGGTGAGTCTCCCTGAGCTCTGCCCTCCTCTTAGCACAGCCACCTGCTCAGCTCCCACCCTTTGCTCCTCCCGCCACCATCTGTGTCACCTGCTCAGGAGCAGGACCTATCTCACTGTCTCACCAACATCTAGCAAAGTATCTGGCCCAGGGCAAATGGCAAACAAATATTTATTGACCAGAACTTAGTCTGGGTGCAGCTTTGTCTGTTCCTGCTGCCACATTCCTAAGCACGGGACTACCTGGAACAACCGCCCCACCAAACATTTTCCCCTGCCAGCCATGAAAGCAGCCCGAGGACTAAACCCAGGTGCCTCTTTGTAAAGCCCTACACAAAAAATATTTTCATTATCTAGTGTTACAAAAACTCTTTTCCCCCTACGGGGAAATAATGACAGCCATGTAAATTATCATCTCTCTCTCTTTCTCTATCTCTCGCTCTTTCTTTTTGTAACAAGAGTTGCCAAGAACCTCAAAATAACTTTTTTTTTTTTTGAGACAGAATCTCACCCTGGCTAGAGTGCTGTGGCATCATCAT
>CAUYRH010086511.1:0-33221 GCA_963574655.1 Perodicticus potto | reverse complement strand
CTTTATTGTTTCTGATAGACAATATTAGTGATTTTACTTTTCTATTTCTGGTTAGGTTGACCAAAGATTTATCAAGTTTCTTAATCTTTTCAAAAAAGCAACTTTTTGTTTCATTGATCTTCTGAATGACTCTTTTGTTTTCAATTTAATTTCTGCCCTAATTTTGGTTGTTTCTTTTCTTCTACTGAGGTTAGGGTTGGGTTGGAATGTTGGGTTTGGGGTTGGAATGATATTACTATTACAGTTGCTTGAGGTGATCCATTAAGTTGTTGGCTTCATCTCTTTCTGTTTTCTTGATAAAGGTTTCCAATGCTATAAATTTCCCTCTTCAGACTACCTTTGCAGTATTCCATGGGTTTTGATAATTTATGTCTTTGCTATCATTTTGTTCCAAAAATTTGTTGACTACTTTCTTAATCTCATCTTTGACCCAGCTATCATTCAGTCTAAGATTATTTAGCTTCCATGACTTTGTTTGAGTATGAGGATTCCTGTTGCTGTTGAGTTCAACTTTTATTCCATACTGGTCCAAGAAGATACAAGGAATAATTTCTACACTTTTTAAATTTGCTGAGTTTAGACTTGTGTCCTAGGATATGATCTATTTTGGAGGATGACCTATGGGTTAATGAGAAGAATGTATGTTCAGTTTTATTAGGGTGAAATGTCCTGTAGACGTCTATAAAGTCCATTTGTTCTAGGGTCAGATTTAAGTCTAATATTTCTTTGTTTAATTTCTTCTTGGAGGATCTATCCAAAGCTGTCAAAGGGGTATTAAAATCTACAACTATTATAGTTCAGGAAGATATCAAGTTGTTCATATCCATTAGGGTCTGCTTTATGAATTGTGGAACATTCTGGTAGGATGCATAAATGTTAATTATTGAAATCTCTTCATGTTGTTGACAAATATGTAGTGACCTTCCTTATCCTTCTTTATCTTTGTTGTTTTAAAGCCAATTGTATCTTCTACTAAAATTACAACCCCTGCTTTTTTCTGGTTTCCATTTGCCTGTATTATACAAGTCCATCCCTTTACCCTGAGTCTATTTTTATCCTTTAAGGTAAGGTGAGATTCTTGTATACAACAAATATCCGGTCTGAGTTTATGTATCCAGTCAGCCAGCCTGTGCCTCTTTAGAAGAGAATTTAAACCATTCACATTAATGGAGAGAATTGATAAGCCTGGTTGTGTTTTGGGTATCATGATTTTTGGATTTCCAGTGGATAATTTTAATTGTTTCACCACTATGGAAGTTGAGTTTTGCTCAAAACATTTCTGGGTGAGTTTACTTTGCAGGTAGAGTATTGGGCTGTTTGTTGTGGAGGATGGGTCTGAGAACATCCTGGAGAGCTGCTTTAGTTATGGCAAGTTCCTTCAACATGTCTATGTCATTAAAGTATTTGATTTCTCCATCACAAATGAAACTCAGTTTAGCTGGATAGAGGATCCTGGGCCGGAAGTTGTTTTGTTTTAGGAGACTGAAGATCAATGAACATCTTCTTCTGGCTTGAAACGTTTTGGCTGAGAGATCTACAGTTATTCTGATATTTCTCCCTTTGTATGTGATGCTTTTCTTATGTCTGACTGCTTTCAGAATTTTCTCCTTCATCTTAACTTTGGCAAAGATAATCACAAGGTGTCTAGGCGATGCTTTATTTGGACTGAGTCTTGCTGGGGTTCTGAAACCCTCTGCTATCTGAAGTTCTGTATCTCTTGCAATGTTTGGGAAATCGTCCTCCAAAATCTCTTGGAGTATAGCATCTGTAACTTTAGGACCATCTTTTTCTCCTTCAGGAATTCCCATAAGATGAATGTCTGATCTTTTGGAGTGATCCCACAACTCTCTCAGGAAATGATCAACTTTTGCTCTCCATTTGTCTGCCTCTTTGAGTATGGGAACATTCAAAAGCTTTGTCCTCAGTTTCAGAGGTTCTTTCTTCTGCCTGGTCAACTCTATTACTCAAGGATTCTATTGTATTTTGGAGCTCCTCAACTAACTTATTCATTTCCTTGAGCTCTGCTATCTCTTTTATCATTATGTCCATAAATGGTGACTTGGGCTTTGAATTCATTAATTTCTTGAGACAGCTTTAGAATTACTCTTTGGAATTCAATTTCTATTTTTTCTTCCATTCCATTTATCTTATTTGCAATCCATATTCTGAATTCAATTTCTGATATTGCTGCCATTTGTCTGTGCATGGCATCTTCAGTTGAATCTCCTTTGTCATTTCTTGGGGTGAGGGGTGATCTACTCTGGTTATTCATGTTCCCAGAGTTCTTTTATTGGGTCCACAGCATGTTTATTTTCCACTATTTGGTTATTAGAACTAATAGGTTGAGATTGAATTGGGGTTCCCAGGTAGTAGAGATAGCCCCTTACCAAAGCTCTAGGTTTTGTAATTGTGGCTTATCTCCTACAACCTTACAAAGGCCCCTTTCAGAGTTTTGGCCAGAGACTCTGAGGATCTACTTGGTGAGATAGTGCAGGTTAGCTCTGTTTTGATATCAGCCAACCTCTCCCCTATCCTAAGAAGCCACAGTATTAGATTTAAATCTTGACCATGAAGACATACAAACAGCTGCGGCACCCAACCCCCATCCTTCAGTTCTTTTCCACTACAGAACTTCGAAGGTCAACCTCAGAATGTCCCTGAGTGGACAGCCCCAGAGATGGGTTCCAACAAAATTGTCTCTGGCAGTGCAAACCCTGCCCAACAGAGAGGGATTCAAGGACAATTCAAAGCAAAGGGATTTAAAGCACAATTGGAGGCAGGAATCCACACTCCCACCCACCAGACTCATTCCACACTATTGTCTGTTTCTCTGCTCACAGGCCCAGCTGGAGTCAGGGGCAAAACCCCAGCCCACTGGTCTCTGTCCACATACAGCTAGCCTCTGCTTGCCAGACCAGTTGGAGTCAGAACACCACGCCTCCTTTTGCCATTCTCAGTCCACTGCCTGGCAAGCCCCTGTTCACAGACTCTGTTAGAGTCAGGGCACCACATTCTGCCCTCAGGTCTCAGTCCTCTCCTGGTAAGCCTCTGCTCACCAGCCCCTGCCAGAGGCAGTGGAGCACACCCTAGCCCTCAGGTCTTGGTTCACACCCTAGCCCTCAGGTCTTGGTTCATTGTGAGAGGGTTCTATTGGAATCAGGAGACCATGCCTTTGCTCTTAGGTCACAATCCATGCCTATCAAGCCTCTGCTTACATGCCCAGCAGGGGCTGGGAACCAACCCAGTTTGCAGAACTCAGTTCATAGGGGGCAACCACTTTCCCACTGTAGATGCCGTCAGAGGTGGGGGTTCTGCACCCTGTCCCACCAGACACAGCCCAAACTGAGGGTCAACACTGCCACTAGCCAGACATAGGCATACCAGGGAACTACTACTCTTCCCCTGAATGTCCCTTTCGTTCTACACCCCCTGTCTTCCCCGTTAGTCAGATTCTGTCCTGATGGTTGGCAGTCCACACTATGCCCAGGTCTCTCAGGACAAGACCAAACACTCCATGCTCTGCAGGGGGCAGAACTTCAGACTGCCATGTGAGGCAGAAAGGGTGGACTGAGAGTTTGGACTTTTGGGGAAAAATATCTGTTAAATTTTATGCCTGGCAGAGTGGTGTCTAGGTTCATAAGTGGGACTTCCCTGTGGAAAGACACCTGAAGTTTAGCAGCTCTCTCCAGTGAGGTAAAATGAGAGGTCTTTTGTTCCCTGCTCATTCGCAGATAGAGTACAGCAGGCCTCCTGCTTGGAGGAGGGGTCTCCTGTCCTCTAGTCAATAGGCTTTGTACCCTTAATTTGTTTTCTTGAATGCTCTTCCTTGGAGTTACAGCTTGCCGAAGTTCTTTCTTGGCTCAGTTCCCCGTCTCTGGCTTCATGGAATCCAGTTCCATCCAGTTTTTCTTCCTCTGCTCAGGAGCCTCTGACGAGGGTTCCTACCAGTCAATTTCCCAGTATTCCCTCCAGTGGCCCTTTTTCTTACAGTATGCACATTGGTTTCTCTCCAAGTGTTCCCATTATAACTAACCTGTGGTTTGGGGCTATCAGTCTTTCTGTCATGTTCCTTGAGGTTCCTTTGTCCCTTGCACTGTTTGCAGAGCTGTTATAATGACTTTTCCCTGCTGGCGTGATGCTCTTTCTGTTTCTGCCAGTCTCTATTTCTGTTTCTCAGCATTCCTCTTATCATAGACTTTTTGGGCTGTTTCTGAAAGCTGAGAAATGTTTATACCTGTGAATTTTTCTAACTTTTGTACCTTCCTTCTGATACCTGGAGCTGACTGGGAGACAAAGGCTAAGTTTATTGCCCTAACATTTTCCGGAGCCGAGGGCTCAAATGGGGTATATACTCAGAAGGACTCCCTAAGTCTCTCCAGATATGCCCCAGATGACTCCTTTAGGCCTTGGACCACCTCAGTTGTTTTTGATAAATTTATAGGGTTCTGGGTTGCCGCCCAAAAACCAATTAAGAGAGACCAGTAGGAAGCTTCTAGAGCCTGGAACCCCACTAAGGTATTTGGGTACCAGTCTGGCTGCTCTGCCAGAAAAATTCCATTAAACTCTCTCTGTCCCTCCTTTCCAGATTCTCCAGAGCTAGCCAGGAATGCTTTTCTAGTTTCTGTTCGACCCTCCTCTGCTGTGAGGAGTGTTGGGAGAAGCTTTTGGCAATCATCCCAAGTGTGACAATGAGTCTGGAAAATGGACTCAATCAAGGAAATAAGAGCTGTGGCTTTTCTTAAAAAGGTGGATTTGGGGTTTTTTAATTGTACAAATCAGAAGTAGAGAAGGGAACATAGATAAGAAAGGAACTCTCCCAGTTCCTTCCCTGGGGCATACCTTGCGAAGTGGGATAATTGGGGCCCCCCTCTGGTCCATGTGGGATCGGAGGCAGTATGCCAAGGATGAATGGGGAGTTAGAGCCTCTTGTTGAGGTGCTGACAGGACTCCCTTAGTAGAGAAAACTGTGGGTGAAGATGACCTTCCAATATGGTAGGGAGGCAGCAAGTCCTCTTCCTCCCCTGAGGAGAGAGTACTGGTCATGGAGCTCATTGGTCTTTCTGTGGGTGTGGACAGGCAAGGAGGACTTCAGAATAAGATCCCACGGCACAGGATCACAGCTATGGGGGGCAGGCTGCAAACCAAACTGAACCACTGGTCAATATAAGGATATTGGCCTGGGTGACCTTGCTTTCTGGTGACCACTTGATGCACTGCGTTCACCAGGGCTGGGTCCAGGGAGCCCATGGATGGCCACTCCCACATTAAAACTTGGCCACTAGACCTCACAGAGGACCCAGAGGTTATTCTTTGAGAACAAAACTCCTAATCCTCTGAGAAACCTGTGGTGAAATTCTTTAGCATACATTGTAAAAGTGTCAAAGACTTACACTGTTGAGTCCCCATGACTCAGTAGACACACAAACACAGAGGTGTTATGAGTACAAATAAAACCACTTACAGCCAAAAAAAATGACAACTGCAAAAGAAGCATATAAACAAATATAACCAGCTCATCGGAGGCCAGAGATTCCGCACTCCCCACCACCACCAGTGTCCGGGAGTTGTCTAGGAACTCTGGGACAGGCCTACCCAACTTCTAAGCAGCCCTCAGGAACCCTGCATCTCCTTCTTGGTTGACACTCAGGAGCCCTTTTCTTCTCCTTTTTCGGTCACTGCCGGGCAGTCCTCAAGGGTCTTGTTTCTCCTGCTTGGACCTCCACTGGGTGGCCCTCAGGAGTCCTTACACCTCCTTCTTGGGCCGCTGTTGTCCTCCCCACATAAAACCAGTCCCTGGGCCACTCACCAGCGATCCAAGTGGCACTGGTGTCCCAGCGACTAGTCTGTGGCCTGTTCTAGGGACACCCTAACCACAAACAAAATGCAGTAAGACACACATAACACTCACCTCTTGTGAGTGGACTATAGGACCTAATTTGGGTGAGGAATTAGCAGGAGTCCCTCTGAAGCCCTCAGGAGGAGTTCAGGGAATCATGGGGCCCTGGAACATCTCAGGGGGTGCCTCCCCTATAATTTCTGCCCTTTCTGAGGGTTGCACAACGAGGCTGACCCACCTGCAGTCAATCTCATTGGGGCTTCCCAAAGTTGTAGCCATGAGTGGAATTACAGAGAAACACCAGAACACTGAATTCGAATTAAGCAAGTGTCCTTTTTTAGGCTGGCCAGTCAAGAGCAGGATCATTCCACAAAATCTCTTGACCAACTTGAAGTGGGGCTGCAAGGTTTTTCTATGGCACTTCAAGCAGGGGATGGGAAGCCCTAGCATAAGTAGACTTGCACAGAAGCCAATATTTGCCAGGTTATAACTATAGGGAGGATGTCGGGGATCTTACATACGTAAAAATTCCTCACAGACAGACCAGACAGACTATTGACAGGATTGTGGTTTCTGCAAGGTTTTTTCAGTTATCACAGAATTCTGCAGCTCTCAGCTAAATTTCCTTCCCATTTCTGCAGGGTCGCTGCTTGCTTAAAAGGCTATTTTGGTTACAAAAGGGGAAGGGGTTTTGGCGAGTTTAGCAAAATGGAGCAAGTCTGGTTCACTTGCTCAAAATGGATGGAGTTAGGGTATCACCGTCCATTACAAAATAAAATTCTAAAGATGGAGAGTGAAATTTGATGGCTTGAGGAATTATATTATGAATATTTGATTTTCCATACACACATTTCTTCCCACCTTAGGGCCTTTACATATGTTGTTTCCCCGACCTGGGACATTCTTTCTCTCCAATATTTCCTTGTTTAATCTTTTTTTTTTTTTGACCTCAAGTTTCAGCATAAATATTCTTGGTCGTCTTATACAGATTGGAATTATGTTGTGTCTTCATAACACTGTGTACTTTCTTATGGAAACTAAAATTACATTTTCATTTGTGATTTGTTTTGTTAAATCATTTAGCTAAATAAGTGCTCCATAGAGTAGGACAGTATTTGTTTTGATTGTCACTACATAGTACTATACATGGTCTTGGGTATGTAGTATAGCCATAATAAATAAGATTTCATAAAATCGTAGATGTTGGGCAGCACCTGTGGCTCATCGAGTAGGGCACCGGCCCCATATACCGAAGGTGGTGGGTTCAAACCCAGCCTCAGCCGAACTGCAAAACAGAAAAATAGCTGGGCTTTGTAGCGGGTGTCTGTAGTCCCAGCTACTTGGGAGGCTGAGGCAAGAGAATCGCCTAAGCCCAGGAGTTGGAGGTTGCTGTGAGCTGTGTGATGCCACGGCACTCTACCGAGGGTGATAAAGTGAGATTCTGCCTCTACAAAAAAAAAAAAAAAAAAAAAAAAATCGTAGATGTTCATCAATTATAATTTTAATACTAAAAGGAAAATATTTTAATTTTTAAGATTTTATTTTATTTTCAGTTGACATAATAATTGTACATATTTAGGGACACATAATAGTGTTTGGCCACAATGTATAGTCATCAGGATAATTAGCATATCCATCATTTCAATATTTCTCATTTCTTTATGCTGGAAACATTCCATATGGTCCTTCTAGCTATTTGAAACTGTATGTTAGTGTTAACTATAGTTATCCTGCACTGGTGTAGAATGCTAGATCTTATTCCTCATATGTAGTTATAATTTTTTACCCTTTAACAAATCTTTCCCTACCTCTTCTAGCCCCTACCAATCCTAGCCTCTGTAAATTCATTTTATGTTCTAATTTTGGAGCTATTAAAATTTCACAAATGTGAATAAAAATAGAGAAACATGGTACTAGTTCAAATAAATGAATGAGTCTCTTTTTAATATAATGTAATCTTTTTTGTGCTAGACTGTATTAGTGACAGGACATCCTCTTATTATTTAACGTTTGATAATACATCTAGGCATGTGACTCAAGTTTCATTTGATTATAACAAATACATGCTTTTAGAAAAAAGTTTTAATATTATTTCAAACAAAATAGTTTGCTCTTTAGAATCATTAGACATATAATCATCTTTTCAATAGTTTTTTTTTAAATGCTTGGAACAAAAACTAAATCAATCATTATTCTTTCTGCTTACAAGGGCAGAAACCCAACACCAACTTGCTTACATAAAAGAGGGAATTGGTTGGTTCATGATGCAAAACTATAAGAGAAAAAGAACTGATGCTGGAGAATAAGGATAACTTGAGACTGGAACTCCGGTGCTGTCAGACCTGCCTGTTCATCTCTTTCTTCTTCTACCATGTGTTGTGGATTCATCTCTCTGACTGGCTTCCACCACAGTGTTGACCGCCTATTTATTGACATCATCTCATTACCTCATCCTGCTCTTTATGCACAGGGAAGAAACTGAGTTTATCTCCTTCATGTAAAAAAGTTCAAAATGATCAGGGAAAGATATGGTTGAAAACTTTTCTGGGATTGTGGCTATGGGAATGAGCTTCATGAGAAGATGACAGCTCTCATTTGAACTCTTGTGGTTAAAAGAGAGGAAGGAGATTTTCCTGGAAGAAGCATTATGTTTCTGCAGCAATGTACTCCCTAGGAAAAAACATAGATATCAATAAAAGTAAAGAATTCAATCTATCAGGATGGTTAGTATACTGACATTTTGGCAGGTGTCTGTGCTTTAATAAACCACCTTCATCATGTAATTGTCACTGTATTTAAAGCATAGTGACAGAGTGCTTTTTTGAAATATACAAGTAAAGTTTGTCTTATTATTTTTTTATTTTCTTGAGAATTGATAAGTGAATTTTAAGAAATATTAATCATGGCTTGGTGCCTGTAGCTATAGTGGCTAAGGCTCCAGCCACATACACCACAGCAGGTGGGTTCAAATCCAGCCCAGGCCTGCCAATACAGCAATGACAACTACAACAAAAAAATGGCTGGGCATTGTGGTGGGTGCCTGTAGTCCCAGCTACTTGGGAGGCTAAAGCAAGAGAATCACTTAAGTCCAGGAGTTGGAGGTTGCTGTGAGCTGTGATGCCAAGGCACTTTACCCAGGGTGACAGCTTGAGGCTCTGTCTAAAAAAGAAAGAAAAAAAGAAAGAAATATTAATCATATTGATTGATACATTTTCCTGCAATTTCTTAAACACTAACTTTATTACCATACATATAAATCTATTGTTCTTACCTCCATTTCAAAATTTTATCTTTATTTTTACCAACCTTGATTTTTTAAATTTATATAGTTTTTGGGAAAACATGTGCAAATTTGTTGCATGTCTATATGGCATAATGTGAGGTCTAATCTTTATTGTGTAACACAGATCTGATAGTAGTCATTAATTTCTCATCCCACACTTCTTTCTAACCCACTGCCCTTCTGCATCTCCAGTGTTTATTATTCCATTCTCTATGCTCACGTGTACTCATGATTTAGCTCCCACTTATAAGTGAGAATATGCAGTATTTGACTTTCTGTTTCTGAGTTATTTCACTTAAGATAATAGTCTCCAGTTCTAGCCACATGGCTGCAAAAGACATGATTTCATTATTTTTCATGGCTGAGTATATGTCCATGGTGTGTGTATGTTTGTCTGTCCACACATTTTTATCCAATTATTGGTTGATGGACACTTAGGCTGATTCTATGTCTCTCCTATTGAATAGTGCTGTGATAAACACACAACTGCAAGTATCTTTTTAATAGAATGATTTGTTTTCCTTTGGATAGATAACAAGTAGTGAGATTGCTGGAGTGAATGGTAGTTTGATGTTTAGTTCTTGAGAAACTTCCTTACTGTTTTTCACAGATGTACCAATTTACACTCCCACCAATAAAGTATATAAGTGTTTTATTTTCTTGGCATCCTTGCCCACATCTACTTTTTTCTAACTTTTTAATAGTGGCTCTTCTTACTTGTGTAAGATGGGTCTCATTGTGGTTTTAATTTGCATTTCTCTAATGACTAGTGATGTTGAGCATTTTCCCAAATGTTTGTTAGTGATTTGTAAGTTTTCTTTTAAAAATTTTTCTGTATATGTTTGCCAACTTTTAAATGGGGTTATGTATTTTTTGCTTATTGACTAGTTTGAGTTCTTTATAGATTCTTGATATTAGTCCTTTGCTGGATGCATTATCTGAAAACATATTCTCCCATTTTGCAGGCTATTTACTCTGCTGATTATTTCTTTTGCTGTGCAGAAACTTTTTTAGTTTAATTAGGCCCTATTTGTTGATGTTTCATTTGCTTTGGACTTCTTAGTCATACATTCTTTGCCTAGGCCAATGCCCAGAAGGATTTTTCCTGTGTTGTCTTCATGATTTTCATTGTTTTTGGTGTTACCTTTAAGTCTTTAATCCATCTTAAGTTATTTTTGTATATGGTGAAGAACATGGGTCATGTTTTATTCTTTTGCCTATAGCTACACAACTTTTCCAGCACCATGTGTTGAATAGGTATCTTTTCCCCTGTGTATGTTTTTATCTACTTTATCAAAGATCAGGTGGCTATAGGAATGTGGTTTTATTTCCACATTACCTATTATATTCCATTGATCTATGTGTCTATTTTTATATCAGTATCATGCTGTTTTTATTACTATAGGTTTTTAGCATAATTGAAAGTCGGATGATCCAATGCCTCCAGTTTTGTTCTTTTTACTTAGAATTACTTTTGCTGTTTGTACTCCTGTTTTGGTCCTGTATGAATGACAGGATATTTTTTCTAATTTTTTGGAAAATAGCATTGGTATTTTGATGGGAATTAAACCAAATTTGTAGACTGAGTCAGCGAAACTAAGTACTTAAGCTGCAATGTTAAAGAAAGACTAATGCCATACTACAAAAAGGGAATATTTTTATAATGTTCTGTTGTATAACTAGTACTCTATTAAAATAAAGAATAGAAAGAACAAAATAAAGGTGAAATTTAAAGGACATTTTGTCTTAGTGCATTATGAATCCTAAGGGGTACTTTTTAATGCTTCTATCATACATGTCTATGTTCAGATAAAGCACTAATTTGTGAAAAGAAGAAAAAAAGGTATCTTCTTTCTATGGATGGGTCTTTAGTCCTGAGAAGTACATCCAAATAAAATTCTGTTTCTTGATGAAACAACATTTAAGAAAAATTCAGAGTGTCTATGATTCACAGCTATTAATAAATTACCTTACCAAGTAGTTGCACTATTTTAGTATTTTAGAAAATATAGCAAAGTTATTTGACTTTGATTACACAGCCTTCCCAGAGTGTTTTGATTTTCAGGGAGATGAACATGTTACCCAATTATTTCCCAGAGGACATAGTACATACTTTTTTAAAATACAAAAATAAGCCAGTTCCTTAACTACACATATATTTGTTTGAAAGTGTAATTCTAAGTTATCTACTATAGTATATTCCATAGAATATTCCACCTCTATTTCCATCTCTAATGAGACTGTTTTCTCTCTAAAGATTAGTACTCTGATTTATTTGTGCTCAACAATTAGCACAGTGCCCATGAAGTAAGAAATTCTCAACAAATGCTTATTGAATAAATGAATGAAATTGGAACAAACTGTTCTAATTTGATTTAGACAGTCTTTTTGAATTTTTAGAGATGAATGCAATTAGATTTTGAGTCTTGGAAAAGCTAAACTAAACTAAAACAATCTCAGTTTTCAAATTTCATTTGAACATGCTAATTGCATAATTAGTTCAAGATCAATTTAGGTAACTGCCTATTTTACTAAACAATGGTCACTTATCTAGGCAAGAGGTTACTATATTACTTCATTTAAAGTGAAAATCAGCACTGATCTGTTAAAACTTTCCCTCTTTATAACCAATGATATAACAAATAATGTCACGTATACATCTATGTACATGTTTCTTCCTATTGTCACAAGGTACTTTTTTAGAAATAATATTGTTGGGAAGAAATGTGTCACAGACTAATGTTTTTAATGCAATATAGCTTGCAAAGTCATTCTCTTTTTTGATTTTGTATGACCAAGTAATGGGGAAAAGGACATACAGAAAGTATCTCTCCTGTCTTTCAATTTATAGCTAGGAAGGGCACCCATCACTTCTGCTTTGTGCATCTCCTAAATTCTATGATAAGAATTTCCACACAAGGACATTATTGTTCGTTGTTTGGTTTTAATGGTGAAGAAACTATAGTATGATTGGCTTGAGGGAAGAATAAGGAAAGAATAGCATAATTTTTTTAAACATAGTAACAAATTCTACTTAAAATTTGAAGTATTATTGGCCTTCTATTATCATTTTTCTTTGTTAAGTTACCTAATTATTTATCTAATTATTTATTTTCTTTGTTAAGTTACCAAGTTTGTTGATGCCTTTATGAAAAAAAATCTAATTTTATTATTCCCGTATATTTGTATTTACTTCTCTCTTTCTCTCAGGAACAATTTTTATTACAGAACATATTAGAATTTAAACAGTTAAAATAGGTAAAATGGCTAAAGAAAATGGAAAAGATGGTTAGGAAATTATTAGTGATTATTATACAGAAAATGGAACCACAATTCAGAGTTCACTATTTTCCTTTTAGGCTTTGATATTTTTGTTTATAGTTGCTTTCTTTAAAGACTACCAGAATACTCAGATGAATCTGAGTACAAATTAATAAACCAGTTTTATGTAATTCATCTTGTGATATTTTTTCTTTGTGTAGTCTGTGAAGTTACTTTCACAAATCATCAAATTTTAGCATTTCAACAGAAGAGAATTAGCTTTCCCACATTTGATTAAAAGCAGAACCAGTTTAAAATTAGCCTTCAGATTATTTTTACATATTTTAATGATGTACACAACAACCTTAATAATATGCTTGGATAAAATGGATGTTATATTAACAAAGCTCAAATTATATTTTTGGTACTATAACTTGGAAATGTTTGATGATAAAACAAACGAGATCACTAAGTTACATTTCAAGTGGAAAACTGTTTTCTGCAAGTATTTGGCAAATTTTAAAATCATGTTTGCCACAGAATTCCTTAATTTACATAAATGATATTAACTAACTATATGATTCATAAGTGATTAAATGCTATAAACATTATTACTGTTCCTACTGTTTTAGTATTTGTGATTATTAATTTCTAAAACTATCAGACAACCAAAAATAATTATAATCACTCATATTCAACTTCGTGCTTCATAGTGTAAGTACCATTTCATACGTATAATCAAGATAATTAAGCATGGTACATTGAAAGTTTATTTTATTGCCTTTAGTAAAAAAGCAATTTTGTTCCCAATAATAGTAGAGGATCAGGGGAAATTATTGTTCCCTTTTCTCCTGTAAATAATACAATTTAAATAAGGGGAATGGGGGACCAATTAAGTCAGTGAATATGGTACCATCTGTACATACATTGTATCTCCAGAAAACACATCTTCTATGTGGGCTACATTAGAATATCCTGTAATTTTCTGTGAAAAATTTAGGACACGGAGCACTGTATCTTTTCTACCTTTGCAGGGGGAAAATAGCAAATGCAGTAAGTGGTATTTGATATTAATCCTTTGTGAAAAGGAAAGAGGGAATTTTGAAGATAAAAATAACCTCTTATATTTGTATTTCCAAATTAAGTTTGGGATAGCAGTAGAACATGGATAATATGAAAAGTCTAGAAACTTTGCAAATGCATGTGATGTTTGAAATTTTTAAGTTCACAATTTTTGACTATTGTTATATAAGGATGAGAAATAATAGTGATCTGAGAGGAATGTTACTCATTAATGGATTCTGAAGTCACATTACTATTCAAATGCCCTTTTAAAAAATTATGAAAAAGAATAGGAGCCAACCGAGTGCATCTCAATTGGAAAAGCTAGAAATTATAATGTTTGGTTTCAGATATAACATATATATATTGAAATATATCTCCTAGGTCATAATGTACAATATATAGCTTACTCTGGGTTGTAGTGTAAAAAGTTAGAAAAAATGAACTTGAGCATTTATTCCCCACATAGTAGTCAATTCAAATGGAAAATAACTCATGCAAATTATTAATAAACATATTCTGTTAGGTGAGGGCAAGCCACTGAATATTCAAGTTTGTAAAGAAATAGTGGTGCCTCATTGTGAAAACCCATCTGTTTAATTCTAGTTTCATCTAAGCGTGGAGTGTGATGTTAAGACGAAGGGATAAAGAGACTTGAAACAATAACCTTTGGTATTACAGAAGGTAAGTTCATTTTTCTTATAAGGTAACATGCTAATGAACCTTGTTGTACAACAAAAAGTGACAAAAATTGAGTATTTTTCGGAAAGTGTTATCAGAGTTACCATTGATAGCGTAATGGACAAACTTACAAGTTCAGGCTTTTGAGTGTGGTATGGAAGAAAGCCATGTAGAGAAGCACGTTTCAAAAAAATTTGGCACTCCAGAAGATTACAGAGTGCATAACATTTTAAAAATTATTATTAAAAAAATGCAACTTTTGGCTCAGCACCTGTGGTTCAACGGGCTAAGACGCCAGCCACATACTCCTGACTGGCAGGTTTGAATCCAGCCCGGGCCGCCAAACAACAATGATGGCTGCAACCAAAAAACGGCTGGGCGTTGCGGCGGGCGCCTGTAGTCCCGACTACTTGGGAGGCGGAGGCAGGAGACACGCTTGAGCCCAGGAATTGGAGGTAGCTGTGAGCTGTGATGCCACAGCACTCTATCCAGGGTGACAGCTTGAGGCTCTGTCTCAAAAAAAAAAAAAAAATGCAACTTTCACAGTTTGGAAAATAATATTTGGAACAAAAGATGAAACACAGTTTCTTGTGAAAGGGAAAAATGTTTAGCAAGATCATCCCCTTTCCTTAGATGGTAGTGTTTATTTTACTAGATAGGAATATACGCATATGCTTAACAGAGGAGCCTGCCTTAGGAAGCTGTCACCTGGTAGAGGTCCTAATTTCATTTTTAGAAAATGCAGTGTTATCGCCTAATCATAAAGATTACATTAGAAAAATATATACAGGAAGTATTATTTTTTAAAGAAAAACGTAATATATAAGGTATTCCAAAGGGAAGGTATGTCTTGTGATTTCACACACATTCTCTCCCGTCACCCCCCCGGAATGGATCTTATCCTAAGAATACTGATTTCATACATAAAGTACCTCTGACTTTATGAGAATAATTATATCCCTCATTAGTCTCTAATTTAGTGGTGATCATTGGCTAATGAATGCAAATAACATCAATCGTGGTTTGTGAGAAATGAGGGAAAAAAGTATAGAAAGACAAATCCACTTTCTCAGTGAATCATTGACACAACTTGAAATGATACCATGTTGGTGATATTTCTTAATATTTCGTGAGTAATTGCTAAAATCTTTTTCACATACCTATGATAAGGGAAATATTTATTATTAATTTTTGTACCCAAAATACAAACAACAAATTCCATCTAATGGTTAACATTGAGTACAATAAATTTCTTTTCCTTTAAGGTAAAAACATGCCAATGATATATAAAATTTACAAAATTAATCCACTTTTCTATCTTCTAAATACAAATTGTAAGTTGCAAAGTTAGTATGTTTAATTGGTAGCATTTTAACTTATGCTTTAAAGTCAAATAAATCATTATAGATAAAATTCAAAATGATGTGTGATAGAACATTATTGTACAAGGTTTTAATGAAACCAGGACAACCTTCAAATCGGGGACAAATGATGCAGACTTCTCAACTAGCCAACATATTTTTTTTTATGTTCTCAGTTGAAAGAAGAGATATCCCTATTTAGTTTTATTAATACCATGGAAATTTGATATGTCGCTGAAAGTAGAGAAGGGGGTTAACTATTTTTCTTTTTCACATGTTATGAAAATATGGTGTGGCAGAATTAATACTGAGTTTAAAATAACAAAATCAGGTTCAGGTCCCAGCTCTCACCTTTTTAGGTGCATGATCTTGGCACAAGTGATGTTAAACCTTTGAGTATCAATTTCCTTATCAGCACAAGAATGATAATGATGCCTACCTCCCTGTCATGCAACTAGTTTAGAATTGTAAGAACTCTTTAAAATTAATAACAACACACAGAAATATGTTCTTATTCTATAAGACTATGAATAAATAAATCTGAATGCATTTTTAGTTGAAACATATTAGCCCTTGGTAAATCATCAATGAAATTAAATGGTGTGTGGAGAAAATAAATGTTGCTCAAAGTTGTTTCAAACCATAAAGAATCTGAAAAATATGATATGATTTGAGTAAAATGTAATGTTATTTGTTGATAAGATATAAAGCTCAATTCTACTTTATTGCCATCTTTAATCAATTTGTTTATATCAAAGCATGGGAAACTGGGATTTATTTGATCTGAAGACTAATGTGAAATCCCAGGTTCAGAGTACCACTTCCCTTTGCTAACCTAACAGTGTCCAAGAGAAGTTGCAATAGTATGAATTAAAATAAGTTTTTGCTTCTTAAAAACTTATTAGATAATAAAGGTGACCCAAACCTTGCCAATTCCAATATTTCCCCTGATAGGTAGAGAATAAATATGACAATATTTATGAAAGAGATTTAATTCATAACCCTTGACCATAGGAACACATCTATAAGTTAAAATTCTCTTAGACACTAGTCATTTCATTCTTTTGCCGAAGTAGTGCCCTGTTCTCGCTTTAAACAGTCCCTGTCCACTTTTCTTGTTTCCTTCATCTGACTTAAATTAAAAATTGCTAATATTTTGACTTTGATTTTTGACTTCTTGTTTAATTTCTTTGACCACAATTTCTTAAGGAATTAATTAGGGCATTTATACTCTTGTCAGTGTCTTTAACAACTCACTCTTCAGTTTTTCCTTCTAAGACTAAAAGTGTAATTGAGGGTCCTTATCCTTGAACAATTTGTTTTGCTATTCTTCATAATAACATTCTATGTAAACTTCAATTCTTTTTGTTTTTTCTTTCTTTCTTTCTTTCTTTTTTTTTTTTTTGCAGTTTTTGGCTGGGGCTGGGTTTGAACCCACTACCTCTGGCATATGGGGCCAGCGCCCTACTCTTTTGAGCCATAGACTTCTATTCTTGATGAAACAAGACTCTTAATAGTCTACAGTCTCTTGTTTCTACTCATTTAATATTTATGCACCACTTGAATTTGGCTTTGATCACCACTTCTCTACTGAAACTCATTTCCAAATGTTTAACGTGCTTTAATTTTAATTTCCATTCTCTTTGAACTCTTAGCAGAATTCATTACTATTAGCTGTTGGGTACAATTACATTGTTTGATGATATTTGACAGTATTTGACTAAATCTCTGATAGGCCTGAACCCTGCTATGCAAAAGAAGTCTCTTCTCTTCTGACATCAGTTTCTAAACAAGGGAAGCCCAAAGAAGAATAGTGAATGGGAAACAAATTATCACCTTAGTTTTAGCTAAACCAGTGCCAATATACAGCATATGTAACCACTTATAGAAATAGATTATTACATGCCCCCACTCAAAGACCTATAATCACCTATATTCTTGTCACTGTCAACTCAATAGCAAAAGTTAAAAAAAAACCCAAGTATCAACAGAGATATTAAATTTCTCAGAATGAAATTTCTCTCTTTATTTGGTAAGGTGAAATCACAAAGTAACAAAAGTTCATTGCTCCCCTCTTCCTTATAGTCTTATTTCGTTCATCTCAGAAATATTTTTAATCAAATGTTTGGGAGGTCTGAATTCATTTTACAGCATTTTCAACATGGGCAACTTTCACAAAAATGGGGGCAGCCATTTTAGCACATCAAAATTCAATGCATTCAATTCTATTTCTTATGTCTCCCACTTCAAATTTTTAAGAATAATTAGACTTGCAAAAATAGCTCCACACCTTAAAAAGTTAGAAAATGTAAGAGATAATATAGAAATGTAGTACCTCAACTCCATTTCATTGTATCAATAAAAACAGTGGACCCAGAGCCCAATGATCATTGCATTTTGATTTCTTCATGCTTTAGTCAGTCATAGACCACACTAAGGCTCAGAATTATTTGTAATATAAAGGGAACACAAAGAATATATAATACAAAAATAAAACAAAACAATTCAAAACTAAAAGCTTCTTGGTTTCTGCTTTTGTGGTATAATAGTTTATGCTAGCTGTTGAAAAGCCATGTGTACTTAAACTACATTGGAAAAGGTCTCCCTTCAACAAGCTGATTACCATGTTATAAAAGCTCCAGGATCTCCCAGCTTTATACAGCTTTCATGGGGTTATTTCAAACCCAACAACTAAGAAGAAATTATAGTGAAAACAAATATTTCCTCCTCCAGAAACTTTTCTATTCTGAGTTATAATTTCCTACATCTTGATTAATTTTTAATGTGACCATCCTTTTCCACCAGATATTTTCTTTCCCTGCAGTTTCAGTTGTGGGGCCTCATGCCCTAATAGAGAAAATTACCATTACCTCAGTCCTGTTCAAAGATAGCTGGGGCAAAGTAACAAACCAAACCAAATTTGCAGCATGCAATCTAGTGTCTCTTATCAATTCACATGACTGTAAAGATGTTGGGTCCAAACATCTTGGAATTAACTTCTGCTAAAAAGTACTTCTTAGCCTTTGTGGATAGGAGCCATTATTGAAAAATACATCTTCCCAATAAAATAAGCATAATTTAAAGTGAACCTTTCTTTCTCTAGCAAGGTCTTTAATTCTGCACCAAGGGCCTGGAAGTCCTGAAGAAATGGAACTTCCAATATGATTAAATTTCTCAAGTAACTGGGCCCCATGAGTTCTCATTTGCCACAAATGCAATCTGTAATCACATCTAATAATGCTAGTTATAACTCATAGCTATAAAACACCTTTGAACTTTAAATATCCTCAGATAGTACTGGAACTGAGATAGTAGTCTCTGAATATGGGTACTAGTGAAACTCATTAAATATTCTAGGAGTAATGATGGGATTTTGATGATATTCAAGCTACGACTTATTCTTTCTATGCTAACTAGTGTCTTACATCTCATCTGCATCATTATTCATTTTAACTCTTTATCATTGGGGCTAGAAGACCAAAAAGTAAGAGTTCTTGACTTCCTATTATGTTACACTAGTAGGTAGCATTGGTGGGGTATTAGGAGGAGAAAAGAAGAACCATTTTCTTCCAACTTCCACTTTGTTATATAGTAGTAGAGTTGGGAATATGAACAGATAACAATGCATTTTTCAGTGCCTTTGAGCTCCCAGTACCTTTGGTGACAGTTTTCTCAGTTTCAGTGGGAGTACAGATCCTAATATCGTGTTCAGACGCTAGCCATTTGTTTATAAGTCAGGCAGATCTTACATTCCTCTGAGCGAAGCAGAGGGAGGAGTAACAGCTCTTCAGCAACTCAGCCTCACACTTGATAAAGCTTCTTGATCTTTGGATTAAAATCCTCTTATCCCTTTGGCTTTTCTAGTATCATTTATACCATTTGGTCTTTCAGCAATACATAAAGCTTTTTAACAAATTTTAAGACTTAACTCGTGGCTATCTACTGGATTTCCAGAATGTTGTCCTTTCCCCCTGACTGAAGATTGACTGATAGAGTTCTTGATACCATGAATGAGATTAGGAAACATATCAACAAAGATAGGATTTGTGATTAGATCTAATTAGATTTTAACACAGTGGCGACCTCATTGCTATTAGAAATTTGGAAGCTGGTAGTCAAAATTACGCAGTAGCAAAATAGTCATTCAAGTCATTTTCTGTAGTTACCTAGTAAGAAGTGCCTACTAAAGAGAACATCTCGGGGAACTAAAGGTCTGGTGCACTTGATTATAACTGAAGAAATTTTGGGGAACAGAAGGTTAGGATGCATCACATGGGAAAAGGTAAGCACAGTCATTGTAAAGAACAGAGGACTTGGGGGACAACCAGAATGATTTTCTATAGCATTGGCTGATTGTTCACTTTCAAGGACTGACATACGTGGATAGTATATTACATATTAATTTATATTGAAAAATAACTCTGGACATGACATGACTTGAGTCACTAAAGTAGATAAAGTTCCCACCCAGTTTCAAGAACTTCTCCACTTTATATTCATTTGCCAGTACAAAGACTCAGAGCCTCTTGCATGAATGTGAGACAGTCATCTGAGGAGGAGACCTGAGACATGGCCACAAGTACATACTGTTAATTTTCCACTATGCTTTCCCTAAAGATACCAATGGCCATGTTTTCAGAAATGTTGTACATGGGAAAATGGAAATACTCAGACTTTTAAGGGATTAATATAATTAACGTTAATCATGGGGGATCTGTACCATCATTATGGTCTACTGGTCAGAGATAGGAGTTATTGATGACGGATAATAAATGTCGTTTGGTACTAACTGCATGAACCCAGTGGGTCTGTGGATACAACCAGGGGCTATTTCCCCTGTCTATAATGAGCTATTGGAAGACGCATATTTAGCAACTGACACAATACCTAAATGGCTTCCTTATGTTGGAGTGAGAGCCTTTAAAGAAATAAATATCAAGTAGAAACCATTGAAATGCACCTACTTAATTGAAGCATAAACCAAAAACAATGTTCTCCTTAATGGTATCACAGATATTGTGACATCATTGAAAACTTCAAAGATAGATATATGAAGGTCATATTTCAATTTTACTCAATTGTTTGGCATGTGCAAAAGGTGGGTAAATCTTGAAAAATTACATGCAATTATCATAAAATTAATAAAATTACAGATACTATTCCAAGTATCATTTCTTTACTAGTGCAAATCAGCACTGTGTTGTTGGTATACACTATTTTTCTTAATCCTATGATGCTTTCTGTCTTCTGCATTCTTGAACAGTACTCGTAACAAGCTCATTTTACTAAAGCATGTCTAGCTGAAACTATTCTACTTCTTTCTCTCATTTTTCAGCCTTTCTTAAGATATCACATTGACTTCCTTGCATTTGTATACTACTTCAAAGTTTGCAAAGCATTTTATCATGTATTTATTTCCTTTTAAAAACATGTTTTTTGGTAGGCATCCTTCCCATTTTCCCTCTACATATATTAGTGTGTGTATGTACTTAAACACATAGGCAAAAGCATGTATCCTTAATAGTTTTCATATATATACTTCTACCTACACACACACACACACACACACACACTTAACAACTTTCCACAGAGCAAAAGGCTACCTAAGAGAGGAAAGGAAACATCAGCCTAGATTTTCTTGAATGAACCCGGGCCCTGTGTGTTTGCTAAGAAAAGATCAAGGGGCAAGTGAGGGGGTGCACTGATGCATGCACACTGCCTTCAATAGAAACATATCTCTCCATGGGATTACGAAGACCAGGAAGACTTCAAAGATTCAACCCCCTCATTTTACTGACAAAGAAACTATTATAAGCATTTTGAAAAACACTATGAATACACACCAGGGGATAAAAATTTATTTTCCTCATCTAGTAAACCTAGTAAATAAAACTCTAAGAGAAAATAAACTATCCATTATTCAACATGGTGTATTACTTCTCTTATTTACAACTACAATGTATTTTTAATAACATATCCTATCTGAAATGCTGTTTCCTGAACTTCAGCAATTATTATTATTTGTTATTATTATTGGTCATTATTATTTTGGCTGATATTTCTAACTTCTTACAAGTAAAATAATTAAAATGACATTGAAAAGATCAAAATAAAGCAAATCTAGTTAATTTAGTCCAATGGCAATCATGAATTTAAATCCTTATTCCTCCTGAAATATTTCCAGAAAGCTAAGGCAAACAAGTAGGAGTTAAATGTGGTGTGGAGAAGACAGCTGGTATTTGTTAACAGTGTTCATGGGTCATATTAAAGTCAGTGGGAAGCTATGGGTGGAGAAATTTCTTTTCTTTATTCCAGATGGCTTCTGTAGCTTAGCCTGTCAGAATTAAAACCTGATGATGAAATATGAGTTGTGTGCATTGAAGTCTAAGCTTGCCAAAGTTTTGAATGGATGGGAAGATTTTGCTTCATTACCTGGGTCTATGTATTATGTTATTTGTGTAAGGCATTATGCCATTTTGGAAGAACACGGAAATTAGCATTAAAATGCTTAAGTTTCAGCCCTGTCTGTGTGGTCTTGGGCAAATGATTTAACTAGTTGACGCTAAGCATTTTTAACCACATAAGAAATTTAAAATATCAAAATAATAGAAATACTATGTGCCCAAGATTAGAAAGTGATTACAAATTAGCTTTGTAAATTATTAATCACTTAGTTTTAGTTTAATAAATGTTATGGGTGTGTGTGCACACACGTATGTATATAATATATATATGTGTGTGTGTGTACATAGTGACCGTATATCAATGATAAGTATTTTCTGATGATTTCATATATATAATGGCAACTTCTGCTTGCAGATAACTGAATAAACGGTCAAATTGGCATCTTGCCATCAGTACCTAAAAAGCTGGAGAAAGGTATATGAAATAACAGTTTTTAAAGTTTGAACAACAAAAAAATCCATGTAACTAGAATATGTAAGACAAAAGAAATGACTGACATAAACCTCAGAGTTGCCAGTTTTTTGTCTGAAGGCACCTTCTGAATGTCGACACAAAAGAGGGAAGGCAATAAGCATGGAAACCATGTTGAACCGAGGAAATGGACTGCACATTTATGGCTACTAAAGTTGTTGAAATTTATGGAATACCGGTGGCGAGGAAATTATGCAGACAAACAATGGGAGTTCGGAGGCTAGGAAGTAATTCAATTATTGATTCCATAACTTGTTGTAAACATTTCAATCTATCACATGCCAAGAAAAAAATCTATTACAACAATTTCTATTTTAAGGATCATTAAAGTATTTCAGAAATATCTAATCTTTAAAATTTGGAACATCTAAATATCATATTCCTCACTCCTACCCTGGCCATTCAGAAGATCTCAAACCACTCTTCTTAAAAGAGATGCCCATTGTGAAAGAAGTGCCATATTATTCTGACTCCAAAGGAAGGTTGTATAAATATGTTAAATACTCAGAGTTTAGCGATCTCTTATGAAAACACTCAAAATCCTGCTCTTCAGGTCTTGTAAATATATACTTCTGGGAAATAGTGCCTCATTTACGTCATGAGAGTGAATAGCATTACAAATGTCTATTGATAATCATCTTTGTATTTACAAATTATAACATAAATTTTCAAAGTTTCTTTAGGGACACCCAAAAACAATTATTTAGCTTGACTCCCATTTATATTCTAATGTTTCTGTTTTTGAACTTAAAAAAAAAAAAAACACTTAAAGCATACAGAAAGATTTAAAAAGAAAACAGAATGAATTATGTAATGTAGTGATTAAAACATGGCCTTAGGAGCCAAAATACATGGGAGCCAATTCAGTTCATTCTCTATTTGCTGTGAAATTTGGGCGAGCTTACTTAAATTCTCTGCTTCAGTTTTTATTCTATCAAGTGAGAAGAATATGGTGTTTTTCTTATAGATTGCTATGATAATAGAGATAAAAAGATTTAAAGATTTAATGGTGTTAATATGATATCAGTAAATAGGAGCCATTTTATTACATAATGTTTGGTTTTGTCAATTCTTTGTATTTGGCCTTATTTGCTTTTAATTTCTTTCTAATTATTAAAATTAAAGATATGCATTTTAATTTATATCCCTAAATTATACCCTTTTTTCTCTCCCCAAAAGTGATAAATGACTCCGGCTTTTAGCATTTCCACATGTGTTATAATTTCTATATCAAAGTATAATTAACACATAACATTATTTTTATATACTAAATGTAAAATTCTGTGCTTATTGCACACACTTAGTTAATAAGGATGTAAATTTTTCAAAGTATGTGTTATATAAATCACCTTTCCAAAAGAAGAATTGTGTAATTATATCTTTTACTGTGTAAAAATTCAGCTTCCTATGACTTGGTGAATAAGATAAAAGACCTGATGTACATATACCCTTATATTATTTCTCAGAAGATATATCTTTCATCTGTTAAAATATATTCCACAGTAATTATACTCTAAATGCAAAAGTAGAGTATAATATTGTAATGGCTTAAAATTGTCAAGCGTGTGTTTGAAAATATCTCTTGGGCTAATATAGTTTTCTCTCATTGAGCTGAATGAGGGAGATGGTTTTAGAGGTGTACATAAGGAAATGATGAAAAAATGAATAATGTTTTCTGAAAAAGAGCAATAAAATACTGTAATATGAGAGAGACACAGATAGAGAGGGAGAGAGAAAGAGAGAGAGAGAGAGAGAGAGAGAGAGAGAAAAAGAACCAGAGGGAAAGAAGACTAAAAAGCTTCAGCTAGACTGTACAGGGACATGTCTTAGCAAAATGAGCTTCTGTTACTAGTCTTGCTCATGAATGCAGGAGATAGGTATCCTGGGAATAAGAAAAACAGTGCCTGAATGGTGCATCAGTTTGACTTGATGAACCTCTAGGGCTTTCTTGTTCTTGTATGAGAATGTACTTCTGTGTTCATTCATCAAAGGTATTGTTACAGCATTTCATTACAACAGCAACATCATATTTTCAAATTGAGCTCTCATGGAATCTGTTACAAATGGTCTCTTCATAAAACACCTATGATCTAATGTTTCTGCTTCCAAGATGATCTTATATTACTCACCTTAAATTTCATTTACTCTACTTAGCCACAATCATAAGTGGGATTTTTACATGCCAGAAAATGGTTGCCTAATGAGGTCTTATGAATCAAAGCAATGATGTTCCAGCTAACAAAGACATTTATTTTCTCAGTTTATCCCATCATACTGAATTATTTTTCAGAATTATGTTAAAATTAGATAGTAATTTGTCTCCTTACATCTGGTTTTTTTTTCCCTATTACTTTGTTATTTTTGTGTCTTTTTTTTTTGAGACAGAGTCAGAGTCTTACTTTGTCACCTTTGGTAGAGTGCTGCAACATCATAGTTCACAGCAACCTCAAACTCTTGAGCTCACATGATCCTCTTACCTCAGCCTCCCTGGTAACTGGGACTATAGGCCCTTACCACAACACCCAGCTGGATTTTATTTATTTATTTATATATTTTATTATTTTAGCAATGGGGTCTCACTCTTTTTTTTTTTTCTTTGTGGAGACAGAGTCTCACTTTATCATCCTCGGTAGAGTGCCGTGGTATCACACAGCTCACAGCAACCTCCAACTCTTAGGCTTAGGTGATTCTCTTACCTCAGCCTCCCGAGTAGCTGGGACTACAGGCGCCCACCACAACGCCTGGCTTTTTTGTTGTTGTTGTAGTTTGGCTGGGGCCGGGTTTGAACCTGCCTCCCTCGGTATATGGGGCGGGTGCCCTACCCACTGAGCTACAGGCACTGCCGGTGGGGGGGTTGTCAAATTCTTGCTCAGGCTGGTCTCCAGCTCCTGAGCTCAAGTAATCCACCTGCCTCAGCCTCTAGGGTGCTATGATTGTAGGCGTGAGTCACCGTGCCTGGCCTGTTATTGTTTTTTTTAAATTATTTTGAACAAAGACTTGTACTAAGAAAGTCAAGTAGTCAGAAAATAATAAGTCATATGTAACATATCTTTAAGTATAGTTTAGTCTGAGGATAGCGTGTTCAGAAAAGCACAAAAAGAACTATATAGACAGCTTACAGTTGGTAAGGTTGTTACAGAAAATGATCAAACTATTATGAGAACACTGAGAAGGGATAGATCAAATGTAGGCATAACTAAAGGAGTAAGGAAATAAGTAAAATTGAATAAGTAATAAAAAATGACAGTAATTTAGCTGGTGGAGATGGAAGGAGAGAAGTAGAAAAATCTGTAGTGATTTTAGTGGCTGAATGAAATCCACTTTGGTTGACATGAGACATGTGAGGAATACTAAGAGAGTAAATGAGAAGAGCTCAGAGGGAATCCTAAGTACTCAAAGACTGAATTTCACTAGACAAGGGAAATAAGAAGAATTTGAACAGCTGATGTCATATCGGATAAGCTTTAGGAACATCTGGCTTGAAAACATTTAAGATTTTCTTTATGTTTTTGAAATTTAGAAAATTGCATAGATATTTCAGAATATGGCATGTTCTCAAGATGTCTAAGTCTTCTGCTTATTATTTTGTCCTTAATTTCTACTTCTGTTGCAAATTAAAGGCTTTGCTTCCAGTTTTTCACCTCGTTTTGGCGTGCTCCATTTTTGTATTTAAGAATGAATGTACTTTGTACACAAGTCTCAATCATCCTGCCATTTGCACCTTTTTTCTAATTGCCACTGTCATATTATTTATTTCAGTCCATCAGTAAAGCAATAGTTAAAAATTTAACTCCAAAATACAATTTCTAACACATCACTCACTCTTTCACTGAAAAATCATTTAATGACTGCCATTAATTACTTAATTGGTGATAGGTTTAAATGAAAGGATTTTTGCCAAGAATGCAATTACGTACATGATCTTACCCAGGCCAATCTTTGCAGACTTATTTCCCATCATTTTTGGAATTTTTCATATGTAACACTCATAAAGAAATCATTTTCTTCAAAGTCTTTGAATTAGTGATTGTCTCTGCCCAGAGCATTTTCCCATCATGTGTCAGGTTTTCTATCTTTTTGTCCATTGGTAATGCACTATAAGTACTCAGGAAAGTTTTTTTTCCTAACTTCTACAGGCACAAATATTTAACTCTTCTTTATAATTTTTTCACATACCTATTTAAGCACTCATTTTTTGAAATTTAAATATTTGAAAACAGGTGTATCTCTTCTATTAGATTTCAATTTCATTGACTCATTGCCTTCCCTACTCCAGGTTAGTAGCAGGAATTCAGTAAACATAAATTTTTGTTGAGTGGGTGAATGAATAAAATATTCATTCTACAGGATAGTAAATAATACATAATAAACATAAATATCTGTTGAGAAGATGAATGAATAAATATATATGTGGTATATTAGGAATTTTTGCAAACATCAAAATAAGAAACATATATTTCTTATAACTAGTATATGTATATTTATGCTTTTATCTTAAATCTTCATTTAATTATAAATTACTTCTGATAATTGGGCATAACTGAGAGGATTACAGAAATAAGTAGATATTTATAGCTACCATTGTTTTAAATGTATATAGCTATTGTACTTTGTTCTATAATAATGCATCTTTAGCCTGTTTAAATACCGTAGAAATAATAATTATTACAACAGACAGAAATGTAAATGCAGTAATAGAAACCTGAAAATAATTAATTGCAGAGAGATGCAAAATACTGATTCATTTTTGTGAGATCCAAACTATAATGACTGCGGATCAGAAGAAGGCAGCAAAGTGCAACCCAGGCCAGAAATCTGGACTTGACCAAATGGCCTAAGGTGAGGCAAGCGTATGATTCAAAGAATCCTGGACAGTGGGGATAGCCTTTAGCAGTGGAGAAATGGAGGTGAATCAACAAAGAAATCTGCTGTCTTCACCAAGGATGGCAGCCAATATGACAGACAAAATAAAAAAGCATATAAAGGCAGTATTCCTTTTACTCTCATCATCACATTTTAGTCTTTTAATTGGTTCTGCATGGTTTAGAAAACCACATACTGGGTCAAGGGAACAATACTCAAAGAGGCACCTACTAAGAAAGAACAGAGCCAACACTTGGCTCAGATAACCCAACCAAGACAAACATGCAGAATGTCAGGTTGACCAGAGGCAGAGTCGTCAAGATGTCTGTCTAGAAAATAAAGGTGAAGACAGAGAGCAACAGGATTGCCTCAGGGAGTCAGAATTAAGGGATTGACCCTGAAGTCTTAAGATAGCATTTCTCCTGGTTAAAGATGACTTTTCATGCCTAGTCTCAATAGAAGAACTAACATTGCTAAAAGAAATTTGTCTTACTGGAAATCATATCTTTTGACATCTGTTCATTTCCCAAAGTCATTAGTGTAGCATTTAAAGTTGACAATGATCCACTCATAATTTAGACGTTTCTTCCTGTTTGGTACACTCATATTCCTCACCTATAATTTAAAACATTATATTAAAGTTTTGATTAATGGTTTCATTTCTCCCCATCCTCCTCCCAAGCTTGAACTGATAAGGGTATGAATAGAATAATATAATAGGCTTTCAAGCAATGTCTGTTGCATGAATGCACTATTAGTACTCTCCTCAACTTAAATAAATATGCTTTTAGCACTGTCACAGAGAATAAAATTTCGCAATTAAGTTGTAGTCCATTGTCTATCAGTAACAAAAGTGTCCTTACAGCCAAAATTAACACAATTCTTTGTCTGTTGTGGTAACTGAGAGAGTCATAGAATTGGGGCCTTATTCCTAGAGAAAGTAGGTGCTGAAAGGCTTCATCTACCCTGACGAGCAGAATATTGCCTAGACATACGACATTAAACATTTCTGCTCCTGTAGCAGAAGGGTGCAATAGCAACCACAGTTAAAAACTCTAATTGTAAGCACTTCCCTACCCATCTTCCCTCTCAACCCATCTTTTTTTGAAGCTGAAGGACAGAAGAAAAATTTTGCTTATCAAATGAAATCCCTTTCCGTGGTCTCTAATTACTATATTTGTTTATATATTCTGCTTTAAATTTTAACTCATGTATTATTGTGCCCATTAAAATAGCATGTCTAAAACTTATTACTACTGAGATACAAAATTAACATTGCCCAATCGGGAGAAATAATTCCTGAAAGCAAGCTTTATGCAATTCATTGTTTGTTTTGACTAATCTAACAGCAAAGTTCATGTACCAATATCATGGTCAAAAGGCTTGTTTGAGAAATACAATTTTAACCACTTATGTACCAAAAATAAACTTTCTAAAACCATGTATAATTTTATATGTATATTTTAAAAGCACATTCTAAAATATTATGATTTCATCTGTTTTTCTAAGGAAGTTTCATTAGGTTTTGTTTTAGCTGCTATAACAAAGTTCTGAGATTACTAAAAATTAGTAAGTTATAGTATGTAACAAAATTTATTTCTAATGCATTATTTGTTTATTACTTATAAACAAATCTGGAATGTTTTTAGTATTATCTAGAAAATAGCCAAGTCATTAAGATTATCATGTGACAAAATCAAAATTAGTATGTGTTTTCTCAAAGGATTTTTAATTTTAATAACAATATATTTATAAATATATTTTTAACCATGAAATGTTCAAGTATAATATCCCTGCAATTTTGTTGGTGAATCAAGGTAATATGTATTCTAATTACATTATTTACAATTTCCACTGCCAGTATCTAGCACTGGAAAAAATATTCCCAACTAAAATGAAAATGATTTATACTTGATTCTTTATATTTCAACACAGAATGACTTAATTAAACAACATTTTCCTTTAATTTCAGAAATATATTTTTACCACTGTAAAATAATTTTACATGAAACTAAAAATTGGCCTGAAAAATATTTTTAAGTTTCTTTCCATTAACAACCTTCATTATAATTTTTAGTTTTTTTCTGTCAGGAGGGAAAAATGGGTAATCATTACAAATGTCATGTTTATATAAGAAAACAGATAGCTGTTCACTACGATTTGTATTGTTTTTAGGTCTCTGATTTGGCAAGACTTTTTTTGTAATTTTTAAAAGCAAAATTATTTAAAATACGCATTTGGACAACACCATCTCCATTTAAAGAAAACCCAAACAAGACCCTGGAAGAGTGTTTTTCTGTGTGTACTGAATGTGCATGGCCAAAGTTCAAAAGCAGCAGGACTTTCCCATCTATTTACAAGCTGTCCTGCACTGTTTGATACATAGAAATTTCATTTTCCTTTGGGAAAGGGCAGTACTCTGAAACTTGAGGGAACATTTCAGGGGTGCTCAGGAGAAATAGATACACAGTAATGAAGGCTATATTAATGTGCATATTAATGCATATTGATAATTGGGTAATCATAAGAACTATAGTTTAAAAACAAAATACAACCTCTAGTAGGTAGTATGATATAGTATTATTCATTGAAGAATGCAGAAGAAACAAAAACAAATAATTCAGAATAATTTGAAAGCAAAGCACAGTATTCGGTTGATAAAATGGATTATAAAATATAGAGAGGATCCAATCAATCATTCATGGCATTTTTGAAAGCGATTGCCTGAGCATGCATGTATACACTCACACACACACACACACACACACACACACACACACATTTCCTTTTGCACTGTGGAAATATTGCCCTTGTATTTAGTACCCAGTTTTATGCCATTGTTTTTGAAGATCAGGATGTGATTCACGCTAAAAATAATTTTCTCTAGCATAAAGTTTCTGAACAAAAATAGTTTGTTGTTGTACTATTCAGGAAAGTCTAAAAATCTTGTGTGTGTGCATGTGTTTTTGTGCATGTGTGTTTCTATGTGTGTTAACACTTAGCAGGCTCATAACATTCCTGAAGAATCACCAGGTTAGGTATTATATTCATATATTGAAGAATTGTTTTGATGCCTTGAGATTTTAAGACCATAAAAGAATACATTGATTCTTAGTTACAATGGTGGTCTAATTTATGTATTGACCTTTTTATTTATAATTAAGTACATTTTTCCTTCATTTTACCTATTTCTTTTAATAGTAATAACCTGGCAACATTGTAAAATCAATTTTAAAATTTTATAAGTTTACTCTTTAATTTGCACTACATTTTGTATATTTTAGAGGAACCAATATCTCAGTGAGGGTTTTTTTTTTTTTAAATAAAGACTTTATGACAAAAATAGACAAAGTGATATAATGTTGTTTTTGTTTGTGAATTCCTGTTTCTGTTATTGTTCACATTTACTTTCTTTAAATGAGATTATACCCAGTTTTGAATTACAATGGCAGAAGATTTTTTTTAAAGCTTCTTTTAATTCAAAATTACTGTTAACAAAAAGCTTCAATGATGTTAGATACAATATCCACATAGAGATAGTTTTTTAAGAAGCCTTGTTTCATACAAGTAAGTATAATTTACCTGGAGACTATACTCAGTAGAGAAAAAAGAAAAAAAAAAAAACAGAACCCTCCTTCCCCCCAAAAAACCATTAACATCATTAATATCTAGGGGTGATAACTACAAAGCATATCTTAATTTCAATAATTAAGAGTATAATATTATAGTAGTTTATTCTGTTAAAATCCAAAGTGAATATTCCTTTATGCTACTTCAGAATTCATTCAAGTGATAAGATAAATATGTATCATATTAATATTAATGCAATTGATTGTATTTGTGAGTGATAACACAATTTTTGAGAAACAGCATATTACTTCAAACTAATTCTTTTAAAAATTAAATTCTTAAATGTCTTTTTGTAATTGCATCAATTCATATCACTCCATTCATTTTTTCTTTCTTTTATTTTTGGAGGAGTTTTCTTTCATTCATTCTGTACCAGTGTCATTCAATGTTCAAAAGCAAGAAGCCATCTCTAGGGGTGAGATAAACTCTTGTCATGTGTTCACAGAACTGAGGGTTTTCCTTGTCATCCTATTTTTGTAAATGGTGATGAATATTCATAAGGCTTGGAAAAGATTTGCCAGCTGCAAATCTTTGCAAGGTGCCCTAGTTGTCCAAGCCAAGAGGAAAACACAAATTATAAAGCCTCTATTTATGTATATCATAAAGGATAAAGAAAATAAGCTACCAAAAATATTCCAGGAGGAAAAAGACTCTATTTCATACATTTTAGAGAAATATGTACACTGTTTAAAAAAAAAAGCGTGATTTTCGGATTTTTACAAGATCCAATTTACAAAAAGGGGAAGTTACCTCATAATATACTAATCTTTAATTTTATTTTCCTTCTGCTTTGCTATAGGGATCTAGATAAAGTCAAAGACTTTAAAGAAAACAAAAAACAAAATGTAAGTCTGTAAGTTAGCCCACATTTTATATTACATTTAGTCAATATGAATGGGGCTAGGACACTTCTGCCTTATAAGAAACATATCTTTCTGATAAAAATATATATTAAATTCTTGAATATCAAAATAATCATATTTTCTTGTGTTAAAATATTAACATTAAAAATATCATAGATGTTAGCAAAAAATATTAAACTACATTTACTGCTATAGTGGATTTTCAGATTTGTACATTACTTTAGGCAAGAATATACCTATATTTTGATGAAAGCCTAAAATACAAAATTTGAAAGTTTTACCTCAACTTTTCCACATAATTCATTGTTACTGATTATTATTTAAGTTTTATGTTCATTTATAAGAAATGACATTCACTTGTTCACTTTAAAACATGCCTAGAAGTGTTCTTAAAATATTTGTTTTTATTAAAAGACTTTTCTTCTAGAAAGGAAGTAAAAAGTGTTGCCTTTAATATCTTACTGGTTTCTTGGAACCATTTGGTTATAAAAACAGAGGTAAACTCAAAGGGATTGAAATGGCGCATTTGAATCACCACTTCAAGTCATGGTCCTTTTTTGGCAATTTGTGCTAAGGCACTTGCACAAAATGGGCAGTGTCTACCTTCCTAACCCACCGATATCTAAATGGTTATTCTTAATAAACTGTTGAACTTAATGAGGATTCTTTGCCTCCCTATGACTTTCTGGGAATTTTAACTGTCAATATTCTCCCCTCATGAAAATAAGAAACAGATCCATCTCTAAAGAATGAAAACCTCCTGCTTAAAAGTATGCTTTAAACTAACATCTTTAAATTTTTCTGGCACCCACGTACTCCCCAGATTTTACTAATATTGGACAGGAAAGAGGTTGGTGGATCACTTTTAATTATCTGACAGTTTTTTTTTTTTTTATAGGAGAAAAACATAAATGAATTCACCTGATGATTTTATTATCTATTTTAGGTTACATAACATAATGAAAGTGTTTTTATTTATTTTTGTTTATAATTTTTTTTGTTTTTGAGTGTGATTCTTCCTCGAAGCAATCTCTAGGATGAAGTCCAGGCTTCCTCTTGCGCGTCTCACAGTAGAAAATGGTTCCCCTCCTGCCACCTTGCTCACTTCTTCTGCTGTAAACCATGCAATCATTTGTTGATTTTTTTTTCACTTTTCATTATAAAATGCATCTTCCTGATGCAGGACAAGGCAGCCCTACAACTGCTGCCTTGGCCCTGGCAGCGCTGATGCTGTGGCAGATGGAGAAACCAGCTTGCGGAAGGGCCGGACACCTGTGCGGAAGGCACTGGTGCCTTGCTGTCTCCTTCCCATGCTCTTCTTGCTGGTAAATTTCATGGATGGTGCCTTGCTGTCTGCTCTTCCTGCACATCTGACTGGTCAATATCATGTCAGTTTCCAGGGCCTGGGTCTTCATTGGACAGCTGGCTGTAACTGACGAAGACCC
>CAUYRH010086510.1:0-22930 GCA_963574655.1 Perodicticus potto | reverse complement strand
ATGGGGTCCCTGTTCCAGGAGGCCTTCGCCTCTGGGGACAGGCCACCCTCCAGTGGTCACCCTTGCATTCTGGACAGGGGCCAGGTGGCTTGCCCAGCCAGTGGTATTGCTGGGGGCAGTCTTTTCTGGAGTGGCCAGTCTGACCACATTGGAAACACTTTTTTTTCACTCCTCTGGTTTCCCTCTGCCCCTGAAGGTTGCTCGTTTGTCAGAGTGCCATTCCTAGAGCTGTCATTCTTTTCTGTTCCTTTCTCTCTTTTTCCTCCTTTCTCTCCAGATCTTGGCTACAAAAGACCGTAGTGGCCGTTTTAATCTATTCAGAATTTTTAAGAATACTTACAGTTATTTATTTTTGTTGTATAACACACAGCTCTTCATTAAAGGTCTATCTCATCATTCTCTGAGAATAGTCCCCAGTACACAGGGCTAAACTTCCAGGGTTAGATCCTGTCTAAAGATCCCTGACCTGTCAGCCATAGTTAAGTAGTCCAGGAGTGGACATATGCCTTAACCTGAGCCAACCAAATTATTTCTCCTAGGGATTTAAAATATGGAAGAACCTAGAGATGAGGAGAATTTTTGCAAGAGAGTCATGTTATGGCAAGAACCTTGAGGTGGAGGAATTATCCTGACCCAATCTAAATATGATTCTTTAAAGTGGAAAACAATGAGAGTAGAGTAGGTCAGTATGGTGCAATGTGTGAAGGAGTCAAACCACCACAGCTTTGAAGAAGGAGGAAGGGGGCCGTGAGTCTAGGAATCCAATGATCTCTGGAAGGCAGAAATGGTCCTCAGTTCACAGAGAGCAAGAAAACGTGGACCTAAGTCCTACAACTGCCAGGAACTGAATTCTTCCAACAAAACAACTAAGGAGGAAACAGATTATCTCCTGCAATTTCCAGAAGGAAATGCAGAGTGCTAGCACCTTGATTCTAGCCCCATGAAACTCATGTTTGACTTCTGACTTAAAAGACAGTAAACTATTAAATTTGTATTGTTTCATGTCACTAAATCTATGGCGATTTGTTATAGCAGCAATAGAAAAGTAATACATACACCTAGTATTATTTCAGTAAATTCAATTTCCCTCCCCAAGAACTGAAAGAATCTTCAGTAATTTAAGAATTTAGGTTCGTAGAATTAAACCCATATAGTCTGTGATTTTTTTAAAAAAATGTGTTTTCCTCAAACCTGTGATTATACTCCAGGCTGTGCACAGTATTATCTTTCCTTTGTTAGTTCATACTCTAAAAAGACAAAGACGTTTCCACATTGCTATTGATTGTTCCTTAGAATAGATCTGAAGTTGCGGCTCCTTTTTGTGGCTTCCTCAACTGATTTGGATAAGCTCAGCCAACCAAAGATAAATACGTAGCAGATGTTATTCTTTTAGCAGAATTAGAATCACAGCAAATGTCTAGAAATATAAGTATATGAAATAAAAAAAGTGACTACTAATCAGCTCACCATTAACATTGTTAATTTGTTAATATATTACAAATTAAATATTACTAAGAGTTAAAACAACTTTATTATCTAATAAATAGCTATTAGGATTCCAGGTGCAGTTGTTCCGTCATCATCTCTAATGGAATACAACATAGTGAGTACACATAACACAGAGAGTTCACCTTAGACTAGTGTGTAAATGTTTATTCTCTGAAGCCACACTGTCTGGGTACAAATACACCTCCTTCCACTTAGTCTATGACGTGGGAGAGTTACCCTGTCTTAACTTTTAGTTTTTGATCAGTTAAAATGGGAGTAAATATAGTATCTGAGTCATAGAATGATAAGTATTAAGTTCATTAATATATTTTAGACACTTAGATGAATTCTGGTCCATGGTAAATACTTAATAACTCCTATTATTATCATAATTATAATCATTCAATGAACAGCCTATGATGAATATAGTTTTAAATGAATATTTCAAGTATCTTCAAAGGGCTGATTCATCATCCTGAACTAGCAAGGCAATTTTATTTTACATTTGGACATTATTAAGTAATATTGTTGCCAAAACATCTGCTTTCTTTTTCTTTTTTAAAACAGAGTCTTATTACGTCGCAAGTGCTGGCGTCATAGCTCACAGCAATCTTAAACTCTTGGGCTTAAGCGATTCTCTTACCTCAGCCTCCCAAGTATCTGGAACTATAGGCGTCCGCCACAATGCCCAGCTATTTTTTGATTGCAATTGTTTAGCTGGCCTGAGCCAGGTTCAAACTTGCCACCCTTGGTGTATGTGGCTGGAGCCATAACCACTGTGCTACGGGTGCCGAGCAAAACATCTGCTTTCTTATTGATTAGGATGCTTTTAGCCGCAAATAACGTAAAACCCAATTTATCATGACTTAAACCCTGAGGAAATTTATTGTTTACCCAATAATTATTCAGGTTTTCTTTGTTTGTTTTGCCTTTCTGTCTAAATTTCAGAACCAGCTTAATTTCCACAAATAATTGTACTGAATCTGTAAATCAACTTGGGGGAGAACTGGCACTTTAACAATATTGCATTTTCTGGGCAGTGCCTGTGACTCAAAGGAGTAGGGCGCTGGGCCCATATGCCAGAGGTGGTGGGTTCAAACCCAGCCCCGGCCAAAAACCTCAAAAAAAAAATTGCATTTTCCAGTTCATGAAGGGTGGTATACATGGTATGGATACATTTATCTAGATCTTCTTTCATTTCTATCATCAGTGTGTTATTATTTTCAAACATACAGATCTTACTCATGTTTTATTAGATTTTTACTGAAGTATTTTCTATTAGTGCATTTGCTATATAATAAACTATAAATACATAGTTTCTACTTCTTTATTGCTATTGTGGATTTAAAAATTGATATTTTTATGTTGGCCTTGTATTCTGTGGCCGTATGAAATTCATTTGCTAGTTCCAGCCATTTTTTTTTTGTATATTATTTGAGATTTTTCTCTGTAGGCAATCATGTCCAATCATGGACAAATAGTTTTATTCCTTCCTTTCCCTCTGTTTCTTTCCTGTCCCCTCTTACTGTATTGATGAGGATCTCTAATAATGATGTTGAATAGGAAGGTGACAGTGGACATCCTTACCATGTTCCTTATCATAAAAGGAAAACATTAAACTTTGTACCATAAAGTATGATGTTCGTAGCAGATTTTTTGTAGATATCCTGTCTCAGGTTGAGGAACTTCCCTTATAGTCCTAGTTTGCTGTTGGTTTTTATCAGAAACGACGATGGATTTTGTCAAACTTTTTTTTTTTTTGGTCCATCTTTATTTAAGGCCCTTGTTATTTTCCCCAGCCTTTCTATAAAGGTCTTCTATCTGATCTCTCACCTTCAGCCTTGCTTACTAGAACAAGTAGAAACTGGTTCCTGCTGTGTGTTCAAAGCAGCAGAAATGCTCCTTCCCAATGTTTCACCCATGAAATTATTTGTAAACACAGAGGAAGGTGCTTAAATAATAATGAAGTCTTTTTTTTTTCATTTGATTCACAGAAATATACCAAGATGTAGGATAACCAGCTGTCCCTGACTAAAGGGGCTCCTTTAGTCACGCATGACATTCAGCAATACTTACACTGACTTTGAAATTCTAGGGTTTCTATTACTCAGAAGGAAAATAGAAACAGACTTTTACATGAAAAAGAAGCTTCATACCATCACTCAAGTAAAATATCAGCAAATGAGGACTGGTTAGTCACTCTACACGATATATGCTTTTACCCCAAAACCAAATTATCTTCCTCCTTTCATGTGATGACTAAATGTCTTAGAAATAAGAACTACAAAATTAAAGTACAGAAAGTGACTAATACAACTAAAACCATATGTCTCCTTAAGGAAATAGGAAAAGACAACCAAGGGATTAATTACCTTAACTCTGTGAGACAGTTGTATTTAATCAAGAACTGGAAAACACATTGTTTCCAACGAGTGGATCTGCTGTCAACCACCTGGTTAGACATTTTATTTCTACAGCCCTGGGACACTCAGATATGTCATTCTAGCAATCGGTAGCAACACTTACTATGACTTTGAAGTCCTAGAGTTGCTATGACTCAAAAGGAAAATAAAAACATACTTTTACACAAAAAAGAAGCTTCATACCAAGGCTCAAGTACAATACCAGCAATGCTGAGAGCTTTGCTTGGTGGTTATCACTGTGACGAAAGTAATAAAACTTTAAACTTTAAAAAGCAAAATTTTGTCTTAACTTGCTCATATTTTGAAAATCATTGCAGCAAGGAAAGATACCTACACTGTCTGGCATATCAGTTCTCTTAACTTTCTGCCTGTTCCCGGCACTTGCCCACTTGTATGGGTTGTTCTACAAAACCTCAACAAGCAGGAAGGAAACTGCCATTTAAAAATCATGAAGTTTTCTGGCTGTGGAGACAGGAATCTTGTATTACCTTGAAGACAAACTATGCCTTCCCTAGGGAAAAATCACCACCATGGACCCTTTAGTTAACATCAGAGGTCAAAATAAGCACTGCCTTTATTTTGGGATAAAGTGGGGGAAAATTCATTATTAAGACACATAAATATAAATGTGTTTAGATGGAGACGTTCTCTTGTCTGTTCAGTAATATGAGTTGTGCATCAATGAAACAGGGCAAGCTTTTCCTCAGGCTTTTCTGCCCTTTTTGTGGGAAGGTGGGGAGATCATTGAGAGGTGAAAGAGAAATATATCCTAACCTTGTGTGATTGTGCTGCTATTGCTTAATCTTCTTAAAGGTTGTTTATGGGGGTCTGGAGTTCAGGCCCTATGTAGAAAGGGCGCACAAATGTTACAGAGAAGGTGAAAAGTCTTGAAGGTGAGAGATTGTCTTGTTTGGGCAGAGGCATCCCCTCTCTTGGAGACCAAGTGGTATTCAGTGAAAAAATGCAAGTGCCCTATTTTGGAGAATAAAGAAAATGATCCTGCATCCACTGCCTCGCCCCAGAAGCCCTTAATGTATGATGATTTTAACACTAAATAATCAAAATAATGACAAATATTAACAAATGCAAAACCCAACAGGGAGTGTTCTTCATGACAGTGTTATGTCACATGAAATGGACTTCCCCTCTCAGGGCGAGTGAAATTTCTCCTGGGACATTCCATTCTCTCAGGAAACCCCCTGCACCCTGTAGCCCCCTACCCAGACATTTTTCAGTGTCTCCAAATCCAGTTTAATTTCAGTTTCACATAAAAGAGTGAATAACAAAAATAAACAAAAGTGATGCAAAGCTGTGCACCAGACAAGAATGCAAGAGTACATTCAGCAGTGCTGGGATCTTTAGGGAGGACTGCCTTTGCCCGAGTCACCTCCCTTGCTGTCCTCCCTCCTGTCTTCCCTTCGGGGCTGGCCCTTGGCCCTTGCAGGCATTTGAAGAGGCAGCAGTGTGCTTCACAGAGGGTGGCTGGCCAAGTAGGTGCAATAAGTGCAGGCAGATGGGACCCTGTGATCAGGGACACTTAGAAACCACCTTGCTTTCCACAAGATTACAGCCTACATGGTCACTTCAAATAGGGTTTTATAACATTTCAGAGATCTCAATGAGAGTTCTACATAGAAGGCAAATGGCAAAGGCTTCCGGAAATGCCTTCTTATGCTCAGGTGAGTTAGGCTGTGAAAGCAAGACTAGAGTTGTTATCTTATTCCAGACCTGTCAGACACTGATGAAAAAGACGATTATTCTCCTGAGATTAAAAAGACAGTAATGGTTCAGATTTTGTTAGTTGTTTGGGCTAGAGTCATCAACCATGAAAGCTGTTTTCATTTTGTTCTTCTAAACCATAGAACGTTTTAAAAGACTTAGTTTGTTGTTTCTGGTAGACTTTCCTTGGCAGAGACTAGGAAATAATATGGGTCAGATCAAACCACTCCCAATAAGGAAAATACCTACAGGTTAGGCCAGGCACAGTGGCTAATTCCTCTAATCCCAGCTCTCTGGGAGGCAAAGGCGGGTAGATTGCTTGAGCTCATGAGTTTGAGACCAATCTGAACAAGAGCAAGACCCCATCTGTAAAAAATAGCTGGGCATTGGGCAGGCACCTGTAGTCCCAGCTACTTGGGAGTATGAGTTAAGAGGATCACTTGAGCCCAAGAGTTTGAGGTTGCTGTGAGTTATGTCTACTGAGAGTGACAAAGTGAGACTCTGCCCCCCCCCCCAAAAAAGAAAGAAAAAATGAAAGAAAATAACGCCAGGTAATATACAAGATGGACATGCATAAATAAAACACAACTTTTTTTTTCTTTTTCTTTATTTTGGAGACAAAGTCTCATCTGCTGCCCAGGCAATAGTGCTGTGGCCTCAGTCTAGCTCACTGCAACCTCAATCTCTAGGGTTCAAGCCATCCTCTTGCTTCAGTCTCCCCAGTAGCTGGGACTATCGGCACCTACCACAATACCCAGCTAATTTGAACATGATGCCAAGGGGCAGATCTACTGCAGAGTCCAGCCACATGTGAAAGCATCGTGTGTCAGGGTGTCCACACATCTCTCTCTCTCTGTCGAATGTGTACTGTATAATCTGTTTCAAAAACAGAAAACAATAGGACTTTGATAACTTTTACATCTCAGGGCCATCCCATACGGAAACTACACTGCTGTAGAAAAGGAAAGACGGGGAGGCAGTATTGATGGAGTACCTGGTATACAAAAGGATGAATTATTCATGATCCTCACACCTGGACAAATTCAACAACCTCCCACCTATGTTTCTTTCCTCAATCAAAAAATATCTAAATGTTTTCTCCCATGCTGGGGCTGATAACAATTAGTCCCTGCCCTCATGCAGTTATAATTTTGGGAAAAAAATCAGTTGTACTGACAAAACACAGGCATACATGTTTGACCTGTGAGACTTGAGTGTCATCTTCCACCCAGAAACCAGGGCTCTGTCTTTATTTCCCCTTTGCCTGACCCTCTTCTTTATAATTGCCCTTATACATCACTAGATAATGTCATCCCTGAAGCCCCTGCCAACAGGGACTCTGCTACAGACTTTTTTGACTCCGACTACACACTTGAGAGTATCTCCCTTTACCTGCTCCAATTCCCCATGCTGGGCATTTCCCAGATAGCACTTCCTCTTGCTGCTCTTCCTTGAGCCCACACTCCCCAGATATCTGTGCTCTGATATCTGAGCTCCTTATATATAAGCGCAAAAAGGAAACCATGTTCATAATCAAAAGACTGCTTGAAAGACTAGAAATTGTGACTCTTTAAGAGTAGAGGCTATACACCATTAAGTGTCAGTCTTTGTGACTAGGCTGCCTTGTCCGGTCCGAGAACTCAAGTACTCCACAGCACCCTCTCTCTGGACAATGCTGGACATGGACAGTGTTTTGTGCTTCTGCTTCAGTGGTAGTTCTAGATTTCACCTTTTCTTTTTCTTTCCACAAATCATTAGATTCTTCTACTTTCAGTTATGTTTTGGCTAAATTAGCTCCTCATCTTAACTTCTTGTTTTTGATTTGTTAAGAATTAACAAGTATGTCTTTAGAATTCTGCCAAGAATTGACATGATCTACCAGTGCAGATTTAACTGGTTATGGGGAAAAGGGGGAGGTTGTAGACATTTCTGATTGCCATGACTGAGGTGGGTGCTGCTGGGATGTAATGAGTAGAGGTCAGGGATGCTTCTAAATATACTACAATGCCCAGGACTAGACCTCAACAAAACTCTGTCCAGTCCCAAATGTCAGTAGCACAGAGGTTGAGAAACCCCGGCCTACAGTGTGTTCAAGGGGCCAGAGAAGATAACTACTTCTTAATTGGGGAGAGTTTTATCTTCATTCTCTGAAATTATCACTAACAGCTGTAATGATTTGGCCGACCTTAATGGCTCAGCTTCTGTTTGTGGGCCTTTACACGTTCCCACTTTAAAGTTCAAAGTGACGACTACTCACTAAATATACCATTAACTAGTTATCTTTACCCATGGGTACACAGCTGGATCACATAACTTGCAGACTATTCCTTATTGTGCACACATGGAGGCTTTACTTGCTTGTGAGTTATCCCCACAATTGTGATGTTGGCAGTACTGAGAGAAAAATGGCGGGGAGAAAAATGGCGGGAAGGAAAATGGAAGTAAAAATCTTACATGGAGTGAAGACCCACTAGGCTTGTGATTCCTTAAAAATTTTACAAGAGGGGTGGCAACTATGGCTTAGTGGGTAGGGCACCAGCCCTATATACTGAGGGTGGTGGGTTCAAACCCAGCCCGGACAACTGCAACAAAAAAATAGCTGGGCGTTGTGGCAGTGCCTGTAGTCCCAGCTACTCGGGAGGCTGAGGCAAGAGAATTGCCTAAGCCCAGGAGTTGGAGGTTACTGTGATCTGTGTTATGCCACGGCACTCTACCGAGGGCGATAAAATGAGACTCTGTCTCTGCAAAAAAAATTTTTAAAAAGAAATTTTACAAGAGACAACACAAATGAATAAATGGGTTCCACTTTGGATGTGAAACATGTACCTTTCTATAATCAGGAACTAGAGAGAATAAAAGTCACAGAATTCTAAGATATAAAAAATGGATAATTATTGTGATATAATATAGGGAGGTAGATTAAGATATTAGGGTTGGGGCGGAGGGGAGTATAGGAAGATAGAATCTCTTGTGGAAACCCCCAATACTTTCCCGCCAAATTAAAAAAAAAAATCTCTTTTGACTTCTGGTGTTAATAAGTCTGTTTTCCCATTTAACCAAAAAGAAAACTGAGATGAGCTCTGGGCAAGGGGGCCGTCTAGGGACCACACTAAATGCAGGCCAGAATACTGATTTTGACTTTAGGAGGCAGCCACAGCAGGTTCTGAGCTTAGGAGGGATTGTCTTGCAGATGATCTGAGCTAGAAAAATAAGTTTAGAGGAATAGTATGAATAAGAGAAGAAATGTTCCAAATGGATGATAGAGAAAAAAATGCATATGGTTTTGTCATTTATGGGTAAGTACCAAGTTATGAACTGATTGAGTTCTTAAAAGTTCACCTGACTATTGGAAATGATAGCACGAGGAGAGTGGAGGGAAACAGAAGTAATTCATTGATTGCTGGGTTGGACCTTCATAAATTCACAGTTCAATGCTTGGATTTTAAAGAAGAAAAAAATAGCTCAGAAAAGGTGATCATCTTGTCCAAGATCACTCTGAGATTTAGGAACACAAGCTGGTCTTGGGAGTCTCCCAGCAGTCCAGTAACTGTAGTGTACTGTCTTTAAGCAGGAAGGCAGTAACATAGTAACGTTATGGGGTGAGCTGTCCAGGTGACTGGGAGGCAAGAGGGAGAAGAGAAAGGCTGGGGGGAAGGGCAAAAAGAACACTATCTAGTCTGGCTCCCAAGCTACCTACAGAAAACACAAGGGCACACTAAGTGGGGACTTCCTACACATGAGCTTCTGATACCTTTTGTTGCCCAGATATGGTGTGGAAGGAGAGAAACGACAACAGTTGGAGACTGCCAGCCTTTGCAAAATGTTAGCATTCCTCAGAACTTCACGGCTGTTTCCCCAGCCCACAAGAATTCATTAATTTGACAAATATTTATAAAACCCCTATGTTGTCCCAGGTCTCGTGACTCTGGTGGGGAATAACACAGATAAGGTACTTTTATTCTCTGAAGGCTGCTGTCTTCAGAGAAATAAAAAGCAAATAAACATTATTAATTCTGATCAGTAAAACAGAAAAATTTGAGTGATTGGAGGATAAACCTGAAATTGGGTGGTCAGGAAAAACCTCTTTGAAATGACATTCGGGCTAGACCACAAAGACAGCAGCTGTGCAGGGAGCTGGAGATTGAGATATCTGGTAGAGGGCACAGTTCAGCAAAGGCTCATGGACAGGAACAAGCCTGACAGGTTCAAGGAACACTAAGAAGGCCAATGCAGCTGTAACTCCAAGAGCAAGGAGGAACAGACAAAATGTGGTCAGCAGGGGTAAACCAGGTCACATAAGATTGATGCACATGTCCATTCAACAAATATTTATTTAAGCTCTTACAACGTTCAGGGATATGGCTGAGAATATAACATTAAAACTTTGAGAAACCCCTACCTCAAGGATTCTGTCCTCAAACAGCAACTTAAGAATTTAGTAAGTATGACAAAATACCCCAAACAATCCTCCAAGAGGTTGACTCGCTGACATGAAAGGGCACATGATCTGAAGTCGCGGAGTCAGAGGTCAGAGGGCCTGCCATCTGCTCCCCAAGGGCAGGGAGGTCAGGCCTCTCCAGCAGTGAGTCACCTAGCCCACCTTTCCCCACCGGGCCAGCCTTCTCGGTCACGGTGGGTGGGGCAGGGCCGCAGGAATCCCCCGGCCTAAATCTGTCGCACTCTGGAAATCCAGGCAGGGCAGCCCCGAAGACTGGGCCTCTGATTAGCACCTGATTCACCGAGGCAGTCAAGGCAAGGCAGCGACTTATGGTAACAGGCCTCCAAGTCGCCCCAGGGGAAAAGGCCAGCGAGTACTCGGGGACACCCCAGCCGCAGAGACCCGCACAGCCGCCGAGTCGAGCCGCGCCTGCGCGTCCAGCTGGCCCCGCCCCCGGCGGCGGCCTCCTTCGGCGCGGCGGCGTCTCGGGCGGCGCGTGCGCCCTCGGCCTTCGAGGCCTCCGGAGCCGGCCGCCAGAAGCCGCGGCGGCCGCCGGGAAGTCAACTACGGGACCCAGGGTTCGCGCGGGCGCACGGAGCGGGGACGCCTGACCCGCCTGGTGCTCGCAGGGGCGGAGACTGGCCGAGAGAGACCATTTCCCGGCAAAGGCGCCGGCGCCTCAGCCCTGCTCCGGCCGGGAAGTTCCGGGGCGGCGGAGCGGAAAGCCCTGCCGTCCAGGTCGGGTTCCCAGAGCACTCCCAGTCACCCGGACCGCCCCCATGATGATGATTGTGGTGGGGGTGGTTGTTTACACCCGGAGCGTTCAATCCTTCCCGAGCGCCGCCTCCCCTGCCCGCCCCACCTGCTCCTCCCTCCTGTTGTAACATGCCATTAGCGAGCCTGAGACCACATTTCCAAGGGCGCTAGAGTTCGCAGCCAGCCACCATGGGGAATGGGATGAACAAGGTAACGTGTTTCTCCATCATTTGTGCCGGGTTTGCACTTGCCTCTCCGGCCGGTGCTTGGGCGCCCGGGCAGTCGCTGCCCACCGTTTCGCCCGCCCCGCAGCGCGGCTGTCCGGACGCAGGGTGCACCTCTCTGTGGCTGGGGGCGCGGCGCCCAAGTCAGTGCTGGAGGTGTCCCCACCCCCACCACCTGCTTCCGGGGAGCAGCACTTCCCCCCACTTCTTGCCAGCCGGCGAAGCTTGTGGCTGAAACAAGCTGTGCCCTTTAAAAGCGTTGACACTTGTTCTGCCGAGATCTCAGCTGAGCTCCGAATGTGTGTGGTTTCTTCTCTTTTCCCTTCCCCTTCGCTCCCGAACTAGACTCTTGAAGCATCACCACCCACATCATTAGTGAACTGGCGTGGATGGGTGTCTTCTGTAATTTCCTCTTTCTACACATGCAGAGACAATAAGTTCTTGAGGACAGAGAAATTGACAAGAGACCTGGGCTGTTTTTAAATAACTGGGGTGAGGACAGATTCAGAGTTGATTTATCTTAGGTAATGTGGCTTCTGCTGCAAGGGCAACCTGTTGACTGACTGCTTGTAACTGTGTAACTCTCTTTGCCCCTGTCCTGGCCCCCTTTTGTTCCCCAGTCTCCCCACATCCCCTTTGTAGGCTGTGGTGCAATGTTTGTCTTTCTTGTGGAGAGAGGGTGCCAGATTCCAGCTCTTGCCCTTGAGCATTACTTGGGGTGTATTCATGTGAACCACAAGGTTAAGGATTTTGTGATTTGGTACTCACTGGTTTAAAGGAAAGACTTATAAGACTTTTTTAAAAGTCTTCAAAAAAGGCAAGATTTGTCTCTGGCTTTCTGCTGCTCTTTTCCTTTGTGTCCCACCCACCCACATCTGCACCTGCATTCAGCCCCACTATTTGAAGGGTCTTAGCAGTGTGGTATTCTTCTGTTTGCCTTAGCTTTGGGGTCAGCAGTGGTTTGGTTCCTTCAGCAGGAGTGTTGGAAGTTGGACATTCAATGATTAGGGAAGGAAGAATGCAGTGGGGGAATCCTGTCTACCTATGTGACTCTTTTCACCTGCCCATGTCATGTTTATCCTATCCCGGAAGACCCAGTTTATGAAAGAACTATTGTGTTTTGGGGCCTGCATATCACTCATTGGTGTATTTAGTAACCAAAATTTTATTTATTTATTTATTGGCCAGTGATCAAGTTTGGAAACAGACTCATATAAATACTTGCATTATATTCCCATTAGCACTAGCATCCATCAACACCATGAGCCACACACTATTTGCTTTTTAAATTAGAACAATAAAGATGTTCATCACAAGTTTATGGGCTCCCTTTGCCTTTCTTTTGAGTATGGTCATGCTTAAGGTGTCCATTGGTCCTTTCTGCAATTTTCCCCACTTGAGTTGTTCACTGTGCACCTCTTTCTGCATTTAATTTATAGTGTTTTTATATTATAATTTTTAAAATGTATTTAGGAATTCAAAGGATTACCTAAGGGATCAAGATTAATTGCGTGCTTTTCACTGAAAGTAATATTTATATCATATTTTTTACCTTTCAAAGTGAGTAATACATTCTTGATTATTTTAGTATCGCAGTTATCTTGTATTGTAAGTAGGCACATTATTTCCAGAGTAGAAATGGAAAGACATATGTACAGAGAGACTTATAGACTTCATTGATATAATACATTGGGTACTGACAGTGAACCAGGTTGTTGTGTAGTTGGGAGCAGTTTGGTGGGGGGAATACAGTGGTAAACAACACAGACAAAGGTCCTTCACAGAACCCTCTGAATAGACTAGCACTTACGTTTCATGAGCCATATGTGTAGTTTAAAATTTTCAAGTAGTCACATTGGAAAAAAGGTGAAATTAATTTTCAAGGAAAGAATTGTTAATTTGCAAGATCAGTGATAGGTGCTAACCAAAGAAATGCTTTTCTCAGAATTTTTATTTGTAAGTGAAAACAGGCAGTGTCTTTAGAACTAAAAACATAACTTGGAATGTGTGTACCCTGAGGTTACTGGGACAAGATTTTTTTCTAATGTCATATAAATTGGAGATCCTTGGCAAGAGAAAATTTATGAACTAAACAGTGCAGACTGCATTCTGCCTGCTTTGAGGATAGCAATTTTTGTTTATATTTTATGTCCCCTTGGTGGATCTTCTTCTCAATATGTCCCAGTGTCTTATAAGGCAGAATGTTAAGCCAATCTCAGGTGCCATTCACAACACTTTGCACAGAGGATGCAATGGAAAGAGGCTTCTATGTTCTGGCTAAGTAAAGATGATGAGGAAATAGTGACTGCAACACAGAAGTTGTGAGGTGTTATTTTTTGAGCCTCATATGATTGCTTAGTCTTTATAAAATCCAAGCCTCTCTATAGCCTTGTGAGATCAGACTGATCAGATCCTCTTTATACAGATTGGGAAATGGAGACTGAGAAAGGTTAGGTAGCATGACTGAGGTTTCTAATGCTAGGAATGGCAGAATTGGGTTTGGACTCCAGTTCCCATTGATTTTGAAAATAGTATAAGTCTTTCCTTTGGGCTATGATGTCAGTTCATCCCAAGTAAATTCTAAAGTCCCTAAAAACTAACAGTAAATCTCCCCATAGTTTCAGATTAATTATAAAATAAATATAATCACTTCCTTTCTTCCTTCATGTTTGGCACTGATAAAGAAGGGGTCAAAGGGAGGCAGCCAAATTATCTTTTCATTGGTTTTGTGTAATCTCCTAGTAGCTGCCATGAGCTGGCTAAAAGTATAATCTCCAAAGAGCTTATGGTGTGTCTGCCTTGTCTTGATAGCTTCACCAGGAAGAGTAACTCATCTCCTTACCATAACCTGTTTAACAGGTGATGTGTACAGAGGTTGAGGAAACTGCCCAAGGTAACCCTGCTGATGTGGCTCATCCACAATGCAGAGCGCTACGCTGCTGCTAAGAGATCAGTCTAGCTAGTGTCTCTGGTAAGTTTAGATTAAACAGGCTGCTGTATGCAAATGTCATATTTCTCTGGAGCCTTTGAAGACTCATGGTTGACTCAAAGTTTTCTCAAGAGTCTAAACCCCCAGATTGTTAGGGGCTACAATATCCCCATTAAAAACAAACCAAAAACTAGTTTCTTTAGCCAAGCATCATGTCAGAGAAAGATGCTTCTGTGCGAATCTATCTTGATAACCTAAAAATGGTCTGACGCCTTGCAATCCTACAGCAGGATGGCCCTCTGGCTCTGATAGTCAGTTGCCCTTCACTGACTGCCAGGGTTAGATCAGCTCAATGAACATCTCACTACCTGGCCTTGTAGCCTTTTCCTTCCTCCCTGCTTTCTGTCCTCAGAAAGCATCCTATCTGGTGGGAATAGCTGACTTTCCAGTATTTCATGGAAAGCTCGCTCATGGTTCTGGAAGGCAGGTACCTCAGTTGACACACCACTTTCCCCCAAGAAGCCCACTGTTGCTATGGGGGGAGGTTATTGAAAAGCCTGATTTGGGGTATCTCTGCCACTCTGCTACTTCTTGGATGTGACCTTGAGCACGTCACTTGATGTTGCTGAGCTTCAGTTTCTTTATCTTCCTGAATTCATAAATGTTTAGAACTAAAAGACTTTCAGTGATTAGCTATTCCAGTCTCCTTTTTGGCTCTAGAATGAGTATAATAATACCTTCCCCAAGGATTACTCAGGTTCTTGGGAGAAACAACCAAGAATTTATTAGAAGACGTTTTCTAAACTGTAGAGTATGAATATACTGTTACTAGTGTTCTTGGATTTGTCCCTACAATTGTGGCAGTGATGACATCTGCTTTGGATTTGGCTGACACCTATTTTAGGATGGCTCTCTCCTCCTTAGGAAGATAAAGGAGTTTAGTAGAGAAAGGATTATAGTTCCAGGGGAGTATGTGCCCACTAGGCATAGACCAAGGTTCCTCAACCTTGGCACTGTTGATATTTTGGGGTGTGCAGTTATTTGTTGTGGTAACTATGGTTTAGCAACATCCCAGCCCTTTACCCAGTAGACACAAGTAGCATCCCTCTCCCCATTGTGACAACCAGAAATATCCCTGGACTTTGACACGTAGCCCCTTGGGGGAGATACCATCCCTAGTTGAGAACCACTGGTCTTGGGTTCTTCATCTCAGAGTCTCCCAAAGCCTGTGTGATCTGTTCATGGGTAGTTATCAAAAGGTGGAACAGGGCTTAAAAAGTTGAGAATCACATTTAGAATGGGAAGCAGTTGGAACGGGCAACTTTATGCTGCTGAATGCTGCTGTTTCCACTTGGCCGTAGGAGACTTAGCTGCCCTCATAATTCATTCAGCTGTCCATTTACCTGTTCATCCAATTGGTATGAATAGTAGGTATTGAATACCTATTACTGTCAAGGCACTGTGTTAGATCTTGTAATGGGTCATAAATGTGAAAGACCTGAAGTCCCTGACACTCAAATTAGGCCTAGGCAGTTTACAGAAGAGCCCCTGCAGGGGTGAACACAGCCATGGCTGCAGGGCTGACTGACAGATGGCTGTGTGCTGGGGGTCTCTGTCTTCCCTCCTCCACTGCACTCCCAAATGTTTTCTCTTTTCTCCTTTTAATGATGCATTTTGATTTCACATTGGAAGAATACATGGTCAAGGCAACATTCCATGGGCACAAGAGTATTCTCAGCTGCTTCCCCTTTTATGTACAACCTGGTTAAGTCCATGACCAAATGGCATTAAGAAAGTCTCTGTGACATTTAACCCTTCAGGGAATCCACCAGAGTTTCCCCTTCATCTCTGGCCTTGAAACCCAGAAGGTCCTTTCTTACCTAAAAGAGTTAAGATTCTATTCCCCCAACCCCTACCCTTGTACACAGGGCCTCGTGGTATTGCTTAACCAAGAGTTCATCTCTTAGGCCTGTTTGGGTGTGGCTCTTAGCTTCCATGGCATCCTGAAGTACCAAGAGGAATGTTTAAAAAATAAACTCAAACTATTTCCTGCCTTAGAAGCAGTATTCTTTTGTGCTTAAGTACATATTTGTGGCTGAGAGTTTGTTTTTTTGCATTTCTGTGTTGCCAGACTTAGCACAGTATAACTTGTGAGTGTGAAGGATATTAGGGGCCAAGATGAGCCCTCACCATAAAGAATCTTTTGTATGATCTCTAAGTATTTCTGCAGAAGGATTCTTCCTTTATTATCTATGCTCACATATTCTTGTTAACAGAAATCAGGAATCTTTTTGATGGGCAGAATACCAAGGAATATCTTCCTCTGTGGTTTGTTGCTGTTTCATCCCGGTTTATTTGCTGATTACCTCTTCATGTGCCAGACTTTGGGGAAAACTTTTGAGAAACATCAGGAAACAAAATAGATGCACCTCCCGCTTCAAGGTGAAGCAGAAAGTAAATAAGACCATTTTAGGTACTGACAAATGAAGAAAATAAAACAAACTGTTATAAGGGTGTGTGGGAGTTTGGTGGTCGGGAGAAACTTCCCTAGAAATGTCACCTGTGGGAGACCTGAGGTCAAGGAACCAGCCAGGTGAACAGTGGGGAAAGAATGTCCCCAGTGGCAGGAAAGAAGGAAAGGCCTAAAGATGATTAGGACTAATTCTGTGCCTACTTGCATTCCCAGGTTGCATTTACTGACTTTTTCTGAGTGGTCCTTGCTTCCTACCAGAGTGGGATTTCACTTCTGCTATGTTCTCTGTGAATAGGCTGGTCAATCAGATACCAGATGAGCACTCATTCTTCCCTGTCTCCTCTGTAAACTGTCTCTCTGCCAGACAGTTATCTTATTCTATTTTATTTTCTCTTTTTCTATACTCAGGAATTACCCGCAATAATAATAATACGTAGTACTACGAAAGTAGATGGGTCAGAATTTTTGAGCTTCAGATTTGAATTACAAAGCTGGCTAGTGTGGAAGTTTAAATATTCATGGACCTTTGGTCTCCTTGAAACCAGCCCTTCTTGATCTTGTTTTGTAATTCTACATGGAAGAGAATCACAGACTGACTATGACACAGGGATTAAATAATCTTGTTTTCTATTTCCAGCCCTTGAAACTCTAGTGCAATCTCTTGGTCTGAAAAATGAAGTTAAAAGTTAACTGACACAACTCTTGTCTTCTTTCTTCATCACTTAAAAGTATTTAAAATGCATGTGGAATATATACCCTATATTCCTTTTAGTAAGATGCCTCCTTTGGTTGGACTATCTTTCCCATGGGTGGCTGCTCTGACCCGATGCCAGCCCCTGCCTCAGTGTGCCAGGCACTGTTTCCCACATGGAAACTCAGTGGAGACACAGAGGGCCAATGTTTGATCTCCCTGGCAAAGCTTGTATTGGGCTTTGCTCGCCATCGTTTTTTTTTAATCTCTCTTTTCCTCCCACCTTGTTCACATTGTCTGTTCGTTCATTCATTGAACATTCATTGAAGAAGCATTTGAGTTCCCTCCCAAGGGAGAACCAATCAAGTTTAGAAAAAGATGTGTTTACAAATAGGACACAGACAGCAGAGAGAGGTCACTGTCAGCCTACAGATGTGTTTTAATTGTCGATCATAGTATTTAAGTTATTTTTAAAATTTACTTGACAGTTTTTGAAAATTGTAGTTTCCTATAAAAGCTGTATGCTGGGATTGGGGAGCCCTGGCTTATGTCTCTGCATGGACACATTGGCTGGTCATACTGTGGCAAGCACCTTGGATGTAGGTGGAGTTGGGGAAGACGCTTGGGGTGGGGCTGAGGCTGCAGGCATAAATTGGCTCACTCCTGGAATGTCTCACCTGCCCAAGTGTAGAATGTGGGCCTCATGCTGAGAGCGCCATTAAATCCTAAAAGGATTTAAGCTCATGAGTCACATGATCCACACTGCATCTTGAGATAGTTTGAGGAATAATTGGAGGGATGTGTCTGGATGTGAGGAGACCACTAGCCAGCCATCACAGTGATTCAGAAGGGAGGTGCTAAGAAGTGAACAAAGATACACTAAAATTTCAACAGAGGCAAATATTATGAATTGGAGTAGAAGCGGATGCCAATTAAGGCGTGATGGAGTCCAGAGGAGGGCAGGCAGGGGCAGGGGGGCCTCTCTTGTCAGCATGCTTTTCTGGTGGTTCCTGGTTGAGCTGCTCCCAGCAGGACAGTTTGGTCTTGTTGGCAGAGGTAGGGTGGGAAGGGGCAAGTTGTGCCTGGGACTTGCCTCCAGGTCTGTTCCACTCTTCTGCATTTGTGCATTTTTTCCCTGATTGAAAGCCAACATTAGGGTCCTTGGTTGTAAGCAACAGAATCAAATGCAGCTACTTAAGCTACAACAGTACAGATAGCCAGGAAAGCTGGGGAACCAGACTCAGGGGCTACCCTGCCAGTATCAAATCCCATAAACCAGTCAGGGGAGAGCATTTCTGGGACTGCCTCAAGAAATAAAGGCTATGGGCAACAGGCACTAGATGTGCTGCCAGCCTCTGGCTGCCAAAGGGGACACTCTAGGTTGTCTTTGGATTCTAGTCTGGAGATAGAGATGTGTTGCACTTGAGTCCCAGACCCATGCTGTAGCAGATACAGAGCTGTTTGCAATTACTGCTATAAAAGAAAATTTCTTGTTTAAAATGACAAAAAAGACGTTATTCAAGATTATTGCAACAGGGGAGAAATTGGCCTGGACTCCCAGTATAGCAGTGGCAAGTGGGGATTAAAAGGCAACAGGCAAGTTGAAGGAGTAGGTAGAAAGTTACCAGGGGAACCTGATGAGATGTGGGGTGGGGTAAGAGGAGCTTTGTGGGGTATCAAGGAATGGGGGATCCAATCCTGCTAAACTGGCTTAGCAGGACTCCATAGGCCAAGGAAAAGGCCTGCATGAGAAAAGGACTCAAAAGTATCCTCAGTTTGATCAAGGAGGGAGTCTTTGTCACCATCAGCCAGAAGAGCCATTGATGTATGGTCTTTAGTGACTTGTGGCACATCCTGATAAAGATAGGACCTACCCTGGAGAATGGGAGATTCCATGTGGAAGAGCTCCTTGTAGCACGAACTGCCAGTGAACAACAGTCTGAGCCATCTGCAAGATGAACTTGCATTGTTCTCATGTTTTAAAACAGGAATGATTAAGTAGCAGCACCACCACCCTTCCTCCCAGGAGAATCCTAAAGGCTGATTCTATTTCCAGAAAAATCTGTCAAATGCTGTAGCTCCTTGGCAGGGTTTGCTGGTGTTTTTCTCTGAGACAGTGTTTCACGTGCTTCTGGTTACAGGGTAACCTGCGTGCCTCTGCCTGTGACTTCAGTCATGGACATAACTGACCTCACGGCCCCATAGGGCACTCTCCAAGCTAATTTTGCACCCCTGGGTATTGAGACAGCCACCATGATGGCACAGCCCAGTGCCCTGGTCACTCCTGGGTTTTGCCTGTTGTCCTAGAGTAATTAAGAGTACCTCTTTTCATCCTCAGAGTGTCCCATGTAGGTCAATATATTATATAGCCCCTGGTCTTGGGCGTCCTTTGCACAGAGGCTGTCTCTGGGCCTGATATTGCTGTCCTGACAGGCCACAACAGATCCCTGCAGTGACTGGACACAAGCTGTCATTCTTTACCAAGGCAGCTGGTGATTGAGGAGATACTTGAAGAAATCAGTGCACATGAAGCACGTTAATACAGGCTGCTTATGACTTCTCAGTGGGCATAGACAAAAATAGTGGAGCTGACAGGGTGGGAGTGGTGATGAAAGGAGGCTATGACCAGGGCATCAGGGATCTGTTGTAAAGTGTCACCAGAACCTGCCTGCTATATGCACTTGGAAATCCATCAGGGGTGAACATAGCAAGTGCAATGTCTACATGTGGATTTCAGAGTGTTCTCACAAAGTACTGGCAGGACAAGAATTGGCTTTGTGTTTTACAAGTGATGATATGCTTGTAAGAAATACTGTGCCTGGTTCTCATCTCAGATCTGCTGAATCATTCAGTGTGGGGGCTGGAGAGAGGGAACTTGCTGGATTGGGCTTCTGATAGGTAGTCTGACTTGAGAACCATTGCCTTAGAAGTAGACAATTTGAAGTGAATTGTCTTCTTCTTCTAAGGCAGTAGTTCTCAAGTCGGATGGAGGGACATGGAGGGCTGTAGGCAATGAACCTGGGCCGACCCCAGATTCAGGGCTCAGGATAGCCTCCCCCAGATAGGAGTGGGGAAGAGCCAGATAGAAGGAAGGGGGCAGGTGGGACATAGCCGTTGGGCAATGGAGACAGCATGTTGAAAGCATAGCTGCTAAGGCTGAAAGAGTTGGGGGATAGGCAGAGTGGAGGGGATCTTCAACTCCATAAGTTGATGGGCACCAATGTGCCACCACCCACAGGCCATTTGGGTGGGCTTATGGGCAGGTACGAGCCTGGACAGGGATGCTGAGCTACCTGTGCCCTCCATCCAGGGTTGCGCAGGGACATAGGGATGGCTGGGATGGTGGGGACCTTGGGTGAGGGCCCCCAGCGTCTGCAGCACTCATATCTGTGTCTCTCCCCTAGATCCTGCCGGGCCTGTACATCGGCAGCTTCAAAGGTGAGTTCTTTTTTATTATTTTGGTAGAATACATACAGCATAAAATTTAACATCTTAACCATTTTTCAGTGTAAGGGTCATTGGCATTAAGTAATTAGCATTGTTATACAACCATCACCACCATCCACCTCTAGCACTTCCTCATCTTCCCACACTGCAACTCTGTCCTCAGTAAATACTAACTCCCCATCCCTTCCAGTCCCCCCTAGCAGCTACTTTACTGTGTGTCTTTGACTGCTCTAGATACCTCATATGAGAGAAGTCACATTTGTGTTTGTCCTTTTGTGATCAGCTTATTTCATTGAGCGTAGTGTCCTCCAGGTTCATACACACAGCACGTTTTGGGAATTTCTTTTTAAGGCCAAATAGTATTCCGTTGTGTGGATTTACCTTCCCCCCCCCCCACCATTCATCTGTCCTGGGTTGTTTTCCACCTAAGGTGAGTTCATTTTTTAAAAGGTAAGCTTTAGACTTCTCATGTATGATTGGCAGGCAAGGTATAGACTCACTCTATACATAGTCTGTTCTGGAAGTAGCCACCGCTGGTGCATAGGCCCCTTCCTGGGCCCTCATTCCAGTGCCCAGCCCAGATCAACGGCTGGGCAAGTGATGGGAGGCTGTGCAGACTCCGACTGGACCTCAGTTCTTTCTTTTAACTTTCCATGATCACTGGGACATTATTATCAAAAGACGGTGAATAACATTTATTAGCTATGTAGCTTATTTATAATTTTTTGCCACTTTCATTTTCTGGTTTTGTTTTTGTTTTCATTTTTTTGAGACAGAGTCTCACTATGTGACTCTTGATAGAGTGCTGTGGCATCACAGCTCATAGCAACCTCAAACTCTTGGGCTTAAGCGATTCTCTTGCCTCAGCCTCCCAAGTAGCTGGGACTATGGGTGCCCACCACAATGCCTGACTATTGCAGTAGTCATTCTTGTTTAGCTGGACTGGGCCGGGTTCAAATCCGCCAGCCTCGATGTCTGTGGCTGGTGCCATAACCACTGTGCTATGGGCACCGAGCCAGTTCCTTTGATTCTTGCTTTGTGGTTTCACCTGTTAGAATGTTCTAACCAGCCCGCCACCTGTCCCTGTTCAGAGAGTTGTTGTTGCCTACAGTTATATTAGTATGTGGTATGTTTTGTTCACTTATTAATTCATCAGACATTCGTTAAATACTCTCTAGGTGCAGGGCTTAGCTAAAACAGAGGAATGTAGGGGCTCACATGTGTAATCCTAGCATTCTGGGAGGCTGAGGTAGATGGATTTCTTGAGCTCAGGAGTTCCGTACCAGCCTGAGGGAGACCCCTTCTCTAATAAAAACAGATAAAACTAGCCAGGCGTCATGGCCCGTGCCTGTTGTTCCACCTACTCGGGAGGCTGAGGCAAGAGGATCTCTTGACCCCTAAAGTTTGATTCTTCTGTGAGCAATGAAGACACCAGGGTACTCTATCCTGGGCAACAGAGTGAGACTCTTGTCTCAAAAAAAAAAAAAAAAAAGAGAGAAAAAGAAAAGCTGGAAGGAGAGGCAATGTTGCTTCTCTGTAGTGCTGTGAATTAACTCATTCTCCAAGCATGTCAGGAGCACACAATGTGCTCCGAGTTAGATGTGGACAAGGGTCCTTGACTTTAGGGGGTCAGAGTCAGGGGACAGGCACAGAGCAGAGGGGCCCACAGAGTGCCATAAAGCTGTCAGCTGGCCTGCCTCGGAATCCCAGGTGCCCCATAAGCCAGTGTGTGTCCTCAGAGGAGTGACATACACACTTGGGCATGAGGGTGAGGACAATGACATCATCCTCGGGCTGTGGTGGGGCTAAGGCGTATAGTGCGGTGACGCTGTCGGTCAGCTCAGGGCCCAGTACCTGGTTCCCTCCCTGTCTGTGAAATGGTACCGTACACTCACTGCAAGCTGTTGTGGGTGCCTGGCAGATGCTTATGAAACACCAACACCTTGCCAGGTATGCAGCAGGCAGCTGGGTGCCATTAGCTAGCAAAGGGGCCCCCTTTCTTTCTCCTAGAAGGTGAATCCAGCTGCTATCTGTGCTTTAGCAGGGCATCTCAGTCATTTAGCCTCTTCTTTTTAAATTGTAAGTGATACATGCCCTTTGTAACACATCTAGTGACATAGAATGTTATAAAGAAACATTAACAGTCACTCCCTTCTCCTGTCCCACCTCCTTCCTCCCCTTCCGTCTGTCCCCTCTCTCTTTCCCTCCCTCCCTCCCTCCCTTCCTTCCTATCTTTCATCCTGTGACAGATGATGATGATTTCTTTGAGGTAAGAAGCCAAGATCCCTTTCTAAGGTGGAAGGTTTCAGGTTTGAGTGGTGAAAGCGTCAAATTGCTGCAGT
>CAUYRH010086509.1:0-10430 GCA_963574655.1 Perodicticus potto | reverse complement strand
AAAGTAATGAGAAAGTCTCTTGAATGCTATCACAATCAGGTTGATGAAAATATCTCTGATTGTATCTGAAGCCCGTACACTGTACCCCATGACTGAATTATTGTACACAGATATGATTTAATAAAAAAAAAAAAAAAGTATTTTTATTTGAATTTTTTTCTCTTTAAATTTTTGAATACTGTGGATGCCAAAAATATATGCACATTTTAAGAGATGTTATCTTATATTAAAAGTTGAATTGAATTATAGTAGCAATGTGTAAAGAAACATGATGTTTTCTCAAAAGTTGCTGATAATTAAATGATGCTAGCATCACCATGTGACAGGCAGGACAGTCAGAGAAATTGGTGGAAGCATGGTTGCTGTTCCAGGAGCACAAGACCATTTGAGACCATTTTTGAAATTTGAGTATGTAGTGGAAATTCAAGGACAATGGAAGTGTGGGTTTGCAACAGAACCTCCAACATGCATAAAAATTATACACATTTGTGGTAAGTTTCAGGCACGCAGTATTGTGTGTGATGTGCTCAAAGGACAATCAGGGGCTTCTAACAGCAAAAAGTCTTGCTGTTTCTGCTATAGTGTTAGAAAAAATTATAAGCTTGCCACATAACTCTAGCAAACAACGCACACATGAGGCATGAATTAGCAGAACAAGTATATGACACATTCTTTTTTATTAATTCTTTAATTTTTTATTAAATTATAACTGTGTACATTAATGCATTTATGGGGTACAATGCAATGATTTGATATACAATGTGGAAAGCTTACATAAAACTTGTTAACATAGCCATTACCTCACTTACCTATTTGTTGTAAAAATACATTTATACTTTACTCCTAATAGCTTTAAAATTGACCATTGCATTATGCACATTAGGTAAGGTCCTACCAAATACCCTCCATCCTCCCTGTCTCCTCCCTCCCTTCTCCTATCACTCATTTTCCCTACTTCTTTCTGGACAATAGTTTTGCTTTATCATTGATATGAATGTGTAGATGATTATATATTGGTTTTATAATAGTATTGATTGCACTGGATACTTTTTCTTCCATTCTTGAGATACTTTACTAAGAAGAATATGTTCCAGCTCCATGCAGGTAAACATAAAAGATATAAAGTCTCCACCTATTTTTATTGCTTCCATGGTATACATAAACCACAATTTGGTAATCCACTCATGAGTCGATGGGCACTTGGGCTGTTTCCATGACTTGGCAATTATGAACTGGGCTGCAATAAACATTCTGGTGCAAATTTCTTCATTGTAAAATGAGTTTTGATCACCTGGGCATATATCTAGTGGAGGAATTACGGCATTGAGTGGCAGGTCTACTTTTAGTTCTCTAAGTGCTCTCCAAATTTCTTTCCAAAAAGGACGTACCAGCTTACATTCCCACCAGTCGTGTAGAAGTGTTCCCTTTTCTCCACATCCACGCCAACATCTGAAGTTTTGGGATTTTATGATGTGAGCTAATCTTACTGGAGTTAGATGATATCTTAAAGTAGTTTTGATTTGCATTTCTCTGATGATAAAAAATGATGAACATTTTTTCATATGCTTGTAGGCTATACATATGCCTGTCTTCTTCACAGAAGCTTCTGTTCAAGTCTCTCTACCACAAAGAAATGGGGTTGTTTGTTCTTTTCTTATTGATTAGTTTGAGTTCTCTGTGGATTCTAGTTATTAGACATTTGTCAGAAATATAACCTGCAAAAATCTTCTCCCATTCTGAAGGCTATCTGCTTGCTTTACTTACTGTGTTCTTGGCCATTCAGAAGCTATTTATCTTGATCAGATTCCAGTAATATAATTTTGATGTTGCTTCAATTGCCAGGGGTGTCCGCCTCATAAAAAATTCTCCAAGGTCGATTTCTTCAAACGTTTTCCCTGTACTCTCTTCTAGTATTTTTATAGTTTCATGTCTTAAGTTTAAATCTCTACCCAGTGAGAATCAACTTTTGTTAATGGCAAAAGGTGAGGATCCAGTTTCAGTCTTCTACAGGCCGCCAGCCAGTTAACCCAGTGCCATTTGTTAAATAGGAAATATTTCCCCCAATGAATGCTTTTGATAGGCTTATCAAAGCTCATATGATGATAAGTGGCTGGATTCATCTCTCAGTTCTCTGTTCTGTTCCATATATCTGCCTCTTTATTTTTGTGCCAGTACCATGTTGTTTTGATCACAATAGATTTATAGTATAGCCTGAAGTCTGGTAAAGTGATACTTCCTGAGTAATGTATTGGATACATGATTTTTTTTTCTGATTCCATGTAAAATGAAGTACTATTTTTTCTAGATCTTTAAAGTATGACAATGGTGTTTTAATAGGGATTGCATTAAATCTGTAGATTGCTTTGGTTAGTACAGACATTTTAACAATGTTGATTCTTCCAAGCCATGGGCATGCTATGTTTTTCCATTTGTTAACATCTTCAGCTATTTCTTTTCTCAGAGTTTCATAGTACCGTTTATAAAATCTTTCACATCCTTTGTTAGGTAAATTCCCAGATATGTCATGTCAGATATATCATATATCACTACTGTAAAAGGAATAGAGTCCTTGACTATTGTTGGCATATATAAAAGCTACTGATTTGTAAGCATTGATTTTGTATCCTGAGATGCTGCTGTATTCCTTGATCACTTCTAAGAGTTTTGTAGTTGAGTCCCTGGGATTTTCCAGTTATAAGATCATATCATCTGCCAAGAGTGAGAGTTTGATCTCTTCTGACCCCATTTGGATATCTTGATTGCCTTCTCATGGTGATTGCAATGGCTAATATTTCCATTACTACGTTGAATAGCATTGGAGACAAAGGACATCCTTGCCTAGTTCCAGATCTAAGTGGAAATTTTTTCAATTTTACTCCATTAAATTTGGTATTGGTTTTCAGTTTGCTGTAGATGTTTTCTATTCATTTTTAAAAAATGTCCCATCTAAGCCTATTTTCTTAAGTGTTCTGATTATGAAAGGATGATAGATATTATTAATAGCTTGTTCTATATCCAATAAGAGAATCATATGGTCTTTGTTTTTTATTTTATTAATGTGATGTATTATATTTATAGATTTACATATGTTGAACCAACCTTGTAAACCTGGGATAAAACCGAGTTGATGATGGTGTATAATTTTTTGATATGTTGTTGAATTCTATTTTCTAGGATCTTATTGAATATTTTTGCATCAATATGCAGTAATAATATTGTTCTATAGTTTTCTTTCTTTTGTGGTCCTTTCCTAGTTTGGAGATCAGGGTGATATTGGCTTTATAGAATGTATTGGGAAGTATTCCTTCTTTTTGTATGTTTTGGAAAAGGTTATGCAGCAGAGGTACTAGTTCCTCTTTAAATGTTTGATAGAATTCTGATGTGAATCCATCTGGTCCCGGACTTTCGTATTTTGGGAGATTTCATATAGTTGATGCTATTTTTAGATCTCTCAGCTAAAACAGTCTAAGCCAGAAGAGGATGGTCCTCAACCTTCAATCTCCTAAAACAAAGCAACTTTCAGCCCAAGATCCTGTATCCAGCTAAACTGACTTTCATTTGTGATGGAGAAATCAAATACCTTAATAACATACAAATGTTGAGGAAACTAGCTATAACTAACCAAGCTCTCCCAGATATTCTTAGACCCATTTTCCATAATGACCAGAACAATGGTCTACCACAATAATAAACTCACCCAGAAATTATTGAACAAAATTTAACTCCCACAATGGTGAAAGGTTTAAAAATATTCCCCAAACCTTTGAAAAACAAGACACCTAAAACATTATCAAGCCTATCAATTCTCTCAATTAATGTGAATGGCTCAAATTGTCCTCTAAAGAGGCACAGTTTGGCTGACTGGATACAAAAACTCAGGCCAGATATCTTTTGCACACAAGAGTCTCATCTTAACTTAAAGTATTAAAAGGGCTCAGGGTGAAGGGATGGACATCTATAATACAGGAAAAAGCTAAACAGAAAAAAGCAAATTCTATTTTAGATACAATTGGTTTTAAACCAAAATTAATAAGCAAAGATAAAAATGGACAGTACATATTTGTTAAGAGAAGCACTCAACATGAAGATATTTTGATATTTAACATTTATGCAATCTACCAGAGTGCTTGTCAATTTATAAAGCAAACCCAAGCAGATATGTACAATTTGATATCTTATAGCACTATAATAGTTGGAGATTGTAACACCCCTTTGGCAGTTCTGGATACATCCTCCACAAAGAAACTAAACAAAGAAAAAATGGACTTAAAATTGACCTTAAAATGAGTGGATTTAATGGACATCTAGAGATCATTTCATCCTAACAAAACTGAATATACATTCTTCTCATCAGCCCATGGATCATCCTTCAAAATTGATCATATCTTAGGACACAGGTCTAACCTCAGCAAATTTAAAAGAATATAAATTGTTCTTTGTATTTTCTTGGACCATCATGGAATAAAAGTTGAACTCAACAGCAACAGGAATTTTCATACTAAAACTAAGCCATGGAAAGTAAATAACCTTATGTTGAATGATAGCTCGGTCAAAGACAAGATTAAGAAAATAACCAAATTTTTAGAACAAAATGACAATGAAGACATAAGTTATCAAACCTGTGGGATACTGCAAAAGCAATCCTAAGAGGAAAATTTATAGCATTGGAAGTCATCATGGAAACAGAAAGAGAAGAAGCCAACAACTTAATGCGTCTTCCCAAGCAATTGGAATAGGAAGAACATTTCAACCCCAAACCCAGCAGAAGAAAATAAATAACCAAAATTAGAGCAGAATTAAATGAAATTGAAAACAAAAGAATCATGCAGAAGATCAACAAAATGAAACGTTGGTTTTTTGAAAAGATTAACAAAATTGACAAACTTTTCGCTAACCTAACCAGAAACAGGAAAGTAAAATTTCTACTATTGTCAATCAGAAACGTTAAAGGAGAATTAAGTACAGACACCTCAGAAATTCAAAAAAAATCTTCAATGATTACTATAAAAATCTATATTCTCAGAAATATGAAAATATGGAGGAAATTGACCAATACCTGGAAGCACATTACCTTCCTTGACTCAGCCAGAAATATTTAGAAAATTTGAATAGATCTATATCAAGCACTGAAATAGCATCAACTATATGAAACCTCCCCAATAAGAAAATTCCATGACCAGATGACACATTCTTAAAAGTGCACAATGGAAAGTTTTTACAAAATATTACATACCCTGAGATGTGAGAGGTTACCTAGATGAGAATTTTCATGGACAATGGATAGGATGAAGAGGTGCAGTTGAGTTTCCCTCACATTATTCTGACTGAACACCCCTTGACTTCTACTTGGGGACCTTAAAGTATGTGATGTACCATAGAAAACTAGCTACACTGCGATTACTTCAGGAAGAAATTGAAACAGCATGCACTGAGATACAATTGACCACTTCGGTCAATGTTGCTCAAACAGTAGTTTTCCATAATCAGAAGTGTCTGGGCCCTGATGGTAACTACTTTGAGCACCTCTTGTAATTGAAGAAGTCAAATGTGACTTGTCTTCATATTTTATTATCAGTATTCATTGAGCATTACAATTTTAATACAGTTATTCTTTCTTTCTTAAACTGTGTATACATTTTTTGACACCCTGTGCCATTGTTTATCATCCCTCTTTATTCTGGCCTACAACATTTCTGCTTGTATCCTATTGAAATTTCCTTGTATGAAATATTTTTCTTTTTTGTTGTTTTCAGTGTTTTCTTTTTTGCCTGATTCTTTTTTCTGACAATTTGATCATACTATATAATAGTGAAGCATTAGTTGGGCTGATCACATAAGGGTACTACATGTACCTGGATGTTAACATCTCTTCCTGCATTTGGGAAAATTTCATCCATTATTTCCTTAAATAAACTTTCTGCCCCTTTCTTTTTTTCTTCTCCTTGAGAATCCCAGAATTCAATCTTTTTCTCTCTTGATCATGCCCCATACATATTTTAGGCCTTCTTTATTCCTTCTCATTCATTTTTTTTCCTTTGACTGGATAATTTCAAATGACTTCTTTTCGAGTTTACTGACTTCCTTCTGTTTCACTGAACCTGCTTTGAAGCTGATAACTGCATTTATTAGTTCTGTCATTATATTTTCAGCTCCAAAATTCCTACTTGGTTCTTTTTTATGTTTCATATATCTTTATCATCTTATTCCGTTCTTGTTACATTGTCTTAATAGGTTAAATTATTTATCTGTGTTTTCTGGTAGCCTGCTGCACTGCTCTAGAATTTTTTTTTTTTTTGTAAGAAAATTCTTAGATTTCCATTTTCTTGGAATGGCTTGGTTATTAAAAGAGGTTTTGTTGGTGGTAATGGTTTCTCTTTGTATGTGTTTGTGTGTGTGTGTGCACATGTCTGTTTCTCTGGTGATATCATGGTTCCCTGACTCTTCTTGCATGTTGTAGCCTTGCATAGTTGTCTGCACATTTGAAAAATCAGTCATACTTATAGACATACTGTAATGCTTGTGGCAAAGAAAGCCCTCCCTTGTAGAACATACTGAAGCACACTGTGGCACCAAGCACCAACTGTAGGGAACTATGTCATCAATTGGTTCAGGGAAGTAGGATATTTGATTGGCTCAGGCTTCAGAGATCTCAGACATTGTTAGTTACATGGTCTTTGGTGGTAATATGTTTGGGTGGTTCACGGTCACCGCTAGAGCTACTAAAGATCTCAGTGGTGCCTCCAGGTCTAACTAAAAGGGGCTGGTGGCAGAAGCAGTGGGGTTGGATCCACTGGTGTGCAGGAATTTAGCTCCTGTACCCCGCTGCAGATTCATGCATTGCTACTGGGGTCAGGGATGGCAGCTTGTATGTGTGTAGCTGGGTTGGGGAAGCTCTGGGTATGTGCGTGGTGGAAGGGAGCTTGACAACATGAGTGCACAAAACCTCAAGGACCAGAACTGCAATGTACATATGCACAAACATGGCAACCTTACCACACAACTGTGATGATCACAGACAGCTGGCAATGGGTATTGGGCATTGCTGTATGTACTTTTGCTGCTCAGGAGGATAGGGTGGGTGGCGTACAAATATGCAGCTTCTGGCACTGGGATTCAGAAATGAGAGTTGGGGATGGCCATTTATGTGTTCACTGTTCTGGAGCTAAGGCTGGCAGTATGTGTGCACTTGGCTTCAAGTACAAGATACAGGTGCCCACACAATGGTGGTAGATGGCATCAGAGGGTGGTTTGCCTACATGCATGTACACAGTCACGGGATCAGCTATGTGTATGCATGCAGCATTGGGATTTAGTATCAATGGCACGGGCTCAGGCTGTTTACAGATATATGGTGGCCATGCTAGGTCCTATAGCCATTGTACCTGCAGCATCTCTGGTTTGGTTGACTCTAGTAAGAGGAGAAGAAAAAGGGAGGTGAGTGAAGGAGCTAGATCTTTGCAGATAAAAAAAGAAATCTGTGGCATTGGCAGTGAAATATGCAGGACATCATTGGTGGCTGTGCTGGGTGTTCATTTTCTAAGCAGCATGACCTTCCAAGATCCTCTGCAGAGCAAGCCACCAGGATTTAAAACACAGTGTGAAGCACTCATGTTGAATGCCATGGGGAAGCATGATATCCACAAGGATGTTGAGGTTCTCGGTAGCAAAGGTTACTGGGTTCTGCTTCAGAGAAGGCCACTGGAGATCATTGTGGTGCATGCCAAAGGGATGCTGCCGACTTGGGTGATGGGATGATGCTGGCAAAATGCAATTCTTCTTTCTACTATTTGTATGTGATTATTTTCTTTCTTCCCCCCCCCTTTTGTTCAATTTTTAGGCTAAACTTACATTGTTATTTATACAATGTAATTTGATTTTAATTTTCATTTTTGACTTATAATGCATACTCATAAAAAGCCTAAAATATACATACACAGTTCAATTAATGATCACAAAGTAAGATCATCCATTAAAGTTTTTACAGGTTAAGTGATAGAATATTATTATATCAGTATCTCAATCATCCTCACTCTCTCCTAATCATTATACCTCTTTCCCATCAGAATTTAAAATATAATTTTGTATATAGGTATGAACTACAGGAGAACTAAAGGAGAGTGTCTTTCTAAAAATATTTTTATCTTTATAAATTACTAAACTCCCAAAATTGTTTCCCATTAGATTTGGAGAATCATAAGATATTCATTCTTTGATTACTTTTTGAGCAAGAAAAGTGAAATAAGGAATGTTTTCTACAAAAAAAAAAAAAAGATTCTATTTCTTCAGGATACCAAGTTGCCACACCTCTCATGAAGAATGCTTGCCTTCTTTTCTTGTAGATAAAGTGTCAGCAAAGTTTATGTGTTCACTTGAAGTGATTTTCTGATTAGCGAAAATTCAAGAAAAAACATATATAATTATTCAATTATTTCACAATATGCTTATTTTAGTATGTTCCGGAAAAGGAGGAGCAGTACATAATTGGTGGAGTAAACATTGCTTGGAATAATGATATTAAGAAATTATTATCTTTAATGTCAACAGTCAATATTTTCATTTGGCATCTAGACTTCATCATCCTCTGCTTTCAGGAAAACACATATGATGTGTGACCAAAAGTTTTTAAGGGATTAAAAGGAAAAAAAATCAGATGAATCAGTCACAATCCATAATTGATGTAGAAACTAATGTGACAAGGCTGCCAGAAAAATTTTCCATACATAATGCTATGCCACTGGCCATTGGTTTATTGTCAATGTTTCTATATTTTTCTCAGTATAGCTTTGACTGGTGGCATTTGAGGAAAATGCCAACCATTTGCTTTCCTCCTTTTCTGACATGTATACTGAATACTCTCTGGACATTCACTGAATTATGTGGCCTCTCTCAGATATTGAAGCCCCCAGAGTGTCATTTACCATGATCTATAGAAGCTCTGGTCAGATTTAGACAAAAAGTAAAATTATAGTGGTGTGCTAGTGTCATTCTACTTAAAAGTCTGTCATCTTTGCCATTATAAACCTCTGTTTCCTGAGCTTTATAACTCAACTGAGAGAATTTGCCTTGCAGTTAATACATTAGCAGAGACAGTGTTACTCTTTCAAAGATCTTTTTTAAAACCTGGAGGATAAAAAAAAAAAAAAAAAAAAAAAAAACCTGGAGGATACTAAATAAAATCTACTTGCCTATTGTGCTGTTATAAAATCGTGTGTGTGGGGGTACAAAATATGATTTTATCTTTAGGACATGATTTGAAGAAGATGAAAATAAGTGTACTTTAAATTATGAAAGATTAGCAATCAAAAGAGAAAAAGTAGATAAAGCACATAACTTAATCAAGTGGACTTAAGGCTTTTTAATCAACAGAGTTTTTCTTTGCTTGCCTTTTACCCAGCTGTCCTCACCTCTGTTTCCAGATAATTTAATTATTATTATGATTTTCCTAAATTTTATATTGTGCTTTAGGCTATTAAAAGAGAGAAATAGGTGCTAAATTGACTAAATTCTGAGTGGTAGTGGATCTTCTAGTAGGTGTCTAAAGAATTTGTCACCTTTTGGCTGTAGCAATTTTAATAGAGTCCGTACATTGAAAACCTATTGTCTACAAATTATGCCTACAAAAGTATGCAAATAATTTTTACAGTGTTGAATGTTTATTAAATAGGTTTTATACTTCAGAGTTCCTCAGAAATCAAGAATAATGGCTATTAATTTTGAGGGCCTACTTTGTGAAAGTTTCTTGCTACTCATTTTATATTTTTGATATCACAGTAATATGTCAAGCTTGGTAATTTTATTCTTATTACATATATAAACCCCCAAAGAATAGAGAAATTAAGAACTACCCAGTGCTGTACAGCTGTCAAGTACATGAATAGAAATCACAATCTAATTTTCTATGGCTACCATATCTGCAAAATTTTCCTCAATGTTAATTTGGAATAAAAGTTTCATTTCCTTCAGAGGGAAGGAAACCAATGTTGCCTGAATACCTACTCTGTGCCAAGCAACTTTAACGTAGACTAATAAATGTAATCTCTATGACATTTGAAAACTGGATTTTATTATTTACAGTTAGGAAATAAACTAATGCTTGGAGTGATTGGTCAGGGTCATTAATAATTGACCTAAGACACCTAGTTGTAGAATTAGGCTTGAGTATATCTAATTGCAAAACCAATGATTTTTGTAGTATAACACTGAACTTTGACTTCTTAAATGTAATGCTTTCATCACTAAAAAGAATAATTACGGTATTACAGTCATGTATTCATATTTTCATTCATTTCATGAATAATTACGGATGAATTATTTATATATATCAATGACTGTGCTAGGCATTTACTTATTCTTGGAATGCTTCTTGGTTGCTTACTTATAGTTTTATTCTTATACTTTCTTATGTTTATCTATTTTTACTTTTCATTTCT
>CAUYRH010086508.1:0-21067 GCA_963574655.1 Perodicticus potto | reverse complement strand
AAAAAAAAAAAAAAAAAAAGAAATTTACTGAAACTAATGTAACTATCTTGTTTCAGCAAGAATCAACAGTTTCCTTGAACACACATTATCATTTTTAGTGAAAGTTTAGGGAGCAAGCAAAACAGAAAAATTCAATCTGATAGACTTAATTTCTTTGAAAGTTGCAAATCCAGAGAAAAGTCTGACAGAGAAGTGGCTCCTCCTTCTGGAAGTCTTCATTACTACACTAACAAACTGAGGACCAACATCTGAAAACATAGTTCCAGAACTACTATTGGCTTTTTTGATTTGGTTTTAGGTCAGTAAAAGCCACCCCTTTGAAATGTATACAGTCTTATAAACACCATCACAATCAAATCATAGAACATTTCTTTTTCATTTCATTTTTTAAAAATACGGAACACTTAAAATCTCACAAATTAATCTGTCATCCTTGTGCAAGGGCCATGCTAGTCTATGTATCATTTCAATTTTATTTTTGAGACAGAGTCTCACTATGTCTCCCTCGGTAGAGTGCTGTGGTATCACAGCTCACAGCAACCTCAAACTCTTGGGCATAAGTGATTCTCTTGCTTCAGCCTCCCAAGTAGCTGGGACTACAGGAACCCGCCACAATGTCTGGGTATTTTGTTGCTGTTGTTGCAGTTGTCATTGCTGTTTAGCAGGCCTGGGCTGGGTTCAAATCCGCCAGCCTGGGTATTATGTGGCTGGTGCCATAACCACTGTGCTATGGGTGCTGAGCCAATATATATATATATATATATATATTTTGATAGAGTCTCATTTTGTCACCCTTGGTACAGTGCTGTGGCATCATAGCTCACAGCAACCTCAAACTCTTGGGCACAAATGATTCTCTTGTCTCAGCCTCCTAAGTAGCTGGGACTATAGGCGCCTGCCACAACGCCCGGCTGTTTTTAGAGACAGGGTCCCACGTTTGCTCAGGCTGGTCTTGAACCTGTGCACTCAGGCCCACCCACCTCAGCCTCCCAGAGTGCTAGGATTACAGGCATGAGCCACAGTGCCTGGCTTTATCATTTCAATTTTAGTGTATGTCCTGCCAATACAAGGACAAGCCATGGAACATTTCTATCATCACCAAAAGTTCCCTTGTGCCCCTTTGCAGTCAGGTCCCTTCTTCTCTACCTCCTGATTTCTGTTTCCTTTTCCAGAAAGTCACAGAGCTGGAATCACACAGTATGTAGCCTTTCATGTCTAGCTTCTTTCACAACTGGTGTTTTTAAGAAACATCTCAGAATGGATAGTTAGGTGCTGTCTCCAAAACAAGTTCTAAAAGATTACATGGGAACACTACTTACGGGAGTGGAATGGTGATAACCACATCATTCAATTCTAAATTATCTTCTTGTAGCTCATATTCTATGTTGACATCACAGCCATTTCCACTCTCTGAGGGCCAGCAATTAACTGAGAAGAAAAGCAAAGCAGCCATACTAGCACATTAGAAAAAGGAGAAAAGTTAACACGGCAAATCAAAGCTGACTGACAGCCGCAGGCCTACAACATCCTAATGTAAGCTATATTAAAAAACAATAGTTTCAAAATTAAAGCTAATAAAAATTAATGATTAAAATACATAAAATAAACCACTGAGTCCAATCTGAAAGGTCATTTTGTGAGAAAGAATTTTGCTATGGCAATGAAGATAAAAACATGCAAGCCAGAGTTATTTCTAGTTCTCAACACAGAGTAGCTTAGTGAAATGGGCCAGAGGCACTTACTTGTCAGTGGAATAAAAGATTCCTCTGTGGTTTGTAGTCTCCACTTTAGCACCCCTACATCACTGTTGACTGGAAATGACTTCTCTGGATTCTTCAAGCCAATCAGAGATTCTGCAGTGAAAAGTTTTTTATCCACATTTGGATGAGTCTAGAATGAGAAGAAAAGGAAAACCTTTGAGGTTCAGACATGGTAAGATAGAAAGCAAACCCCAAAGGGGCTGATGTGGCCCATAATCTAAACATCTAAAATAGGGGTACCTAACCAATTCCAAATCTTTTTGAAGAAAACTTTCTCTTCTTCCCCTTTTTTATTTTTTGAGACAGAATCTCACTTTGTCTCCCTGAGTAGAATGCCATGGTATCATAGCTCACAGCAACCTCAAACTCCTCATCTCAACTTCTCCTCCTCTTGCCTCAGCCTCCTGAGTAGCTGGAACTACAGGCACCCACCACAACACCCAGCTATTTGCTTTTGCTCAGGCTGGTCTTAAACTCCTGAGCTCATCAAGCAATCTATCCACACAGGCCTCCCAGAGAGCTAAGATTATGGGCATCAGCTTCAAAGACTTAAAATAATTAAATAAATATATACAAAAATAAAAAGTTGGCCAGGTACAGTTGCTCACACACTTATAATTCTGGCGCTTTGGGAGGCTGACGCTGGAGGATTGATCAAGGCCTGGAGTTCCAGACCAGTCTGAACTTCTTGTCTTGACCCTGTCTCTATAAAAAAATAGAAAAATTAGCCAGGCATGGTAGTATGCGTCCATAGTACCAGCTACTCAAGAGGGTGAGACAGGAAGATTGCTTGAGCCCAGGAGTTTCGTGTTGCTGTGAGCTATGATAACACCACTGTATGCCAGCCTAGGAGAAAAAACAAGACCCTATCTCCAAAACGAACAAATAAAAAGTGGTTAAGAGAGTGAGACACTCTCTAAAAAGACCTTTAAAAAGATTTAAGACATTTAAAAACTAGTAAGAGTAGCTAAAAAACAAACTTTGCTGGAAGATTCACAGTAGAAGTAAAAAAAAAAAACTAATTTCAACACTACAAGCCATTAAGGAACAAATTTGTAACTGAAAAAGTTAAAAGACCATTAACCAAGTCCCTTTCCAAAAATACTTCACAGGGAGCAGCCTCATGGTGGGCCAAGCTTGCCAAGAAGACTAGGGTCAGGTGTTTATCAGCTGCCTGGATCTGATAGCAGTCCTGCCCTTAATGTGAAGAGGTAGAAGGTAAAACTCTGTGTATTAATTCAGTTGCAACTTTTCCTAGGAAGCTAAAGTTGTTCAAACTCAAACCAATTAAGATAAGTCTAATCTTTTTAAAAGAAATCACTTTTGGATAGCAGTCTACATATACTTCAAAGCAAAGATATTGTCAAATAATATAAACACCACTTTCAAAAGGCAACTCTGTGCTGATTATGGGAGGAAAAAGTAGACAAAAACATACTCTTGGGCAGTGCCTGTGGCTCAAAGGAGTAGGGCGCTGGCCCCATATGCTGGAAGTGGCAGGTTCAAGACCGGCCATGGCCAAAAACTGCAAAAAACCCCCCCCAAACAAAAAACATATTCTTCCCTGAAAAGGCTTTGCTCTAATGACAAGAAATCTTAAAATCAACCACCTAGGGTGACGCCTATGGCTTAAGGCGTAGGGCACCAGCCCCATATACTGGGGGTGGCAAGTTCAAGCCCAGCACCAGTCAAAAAACTGCAAAAAAAAAAAAATTCAACCACCTAAATAAAATGTGCCAAGAACAACAGTAATAATATAAAGATAAGAGCTCAGATATAACCAATAGCTGGAACATACAAGTTTATTTTGTAAGGATTTTATGGACTTTCCCAATAAATTATCAGATACTAGCCTTCAGCTAACAAAATAAGCACTGGTAGTTTATTTTATGGCAGAATTAGTAAATTTCATGTCATACATATTTTAATTTACTCTTTTCTTTTCTTTCTTTCTTTTTTTTTTTTTTTGAGACATTATGTCACCTGTGGCATCACAGCTCACAGCAACCTCGAACTCTTGGGCTTAAGCGATTCTCTTGCCTCATCTTCTCAAGTAGCTGGGACTACGAGCGCCCACCACAACACTGGCTATTTTTCTGTTGCAGCTGTTTAGCTGGCTCCGGCCAGGTTTGAACCTGTCACCCTCAGTGTAAGTGGCTGGCACCGTAACCACTGTGTTATGAGCGCCGAGCCAATTTACTCTTTTCATAATAACAAAAGCTAAACATCTTTCTGCATCTTTTGTGAGTAGGAAATCATTTATTAGATTTCAAGTTGACCTTTCATTCAATTCTAATATTAAAAGCCACCCTAACACAGCTGCTGTCACTCATTCTCAGGTGTCCACTGTTATGTAATAAACTGACTTCTTTCTAATGCTTCTAGAATGGTGCTAGTTACATAACTCAAATAATTTTTTGTGCTCTATTGTTCAGATAAGAAACTCTAGTGAGAAACACTGCTAGGTAGACAAACACTCTTAAAACTCTTTATCAAAAGCCTCTATCTACACACCTGTAGCTGCACCCCTTTCTTATCTTCATTTTCAACATGAAGACGAATTCGGCCAAATTTGTCATCTGAGATCCTTAGCATGATCATGCCATGCAACTCCATATTCTGTAATCCTCCATCTCGTCCACAGGTTAGTGTGATCTTTTCTTCAATCTTCATATGCACACTATAAGGAAAATAAATTTGTTCAGAAAGGTAGAAACTAGAACTGCCCTTCTCCAGGGCTTAACAGTGATTAGCCATCAACAACATTTTCTATTTTAACTTTTCAAAGGTGCCAATGCTATAGCTATCAAAATTTAAAGCACTATATCTTTTGATCCAGCAATTGCTCTCTAGAATTTATTCTACAAATCCCACCTGTGCGAAAACAGTGTACTAAATTATTCAATGAAGAATGGTTTGTAATAGCAAAAGTTTAGGAACAACTTAAATGTTCACCAATAGGGGACTACTTAAAGGTATACCTACACAAATGAATACTAGACAGCTGTAAGAAAAAAAAACTAAAACAACTTTTTTTTTTTTTTGAGACAGGGCCTCAAGCTGTCACCCTGGAGAGAGTGCTGTGGCATCACAGCTCACAGCAATCTCCAATTCCTGGGCTCAAGCGAGTCTCCTGCCTCCGCCTCCCAAGTAGCTGGGACTATAGGCGCCCGCCACAACGCTCAGCCATTTTTTGGTTGCAGCCGTCATTGTTGTTTGGCGGGCCCAGGCTGGATTCAAACCCGCCAGCTCAGGTGTACGTGGCTGGCGCCTTAGCCTGTTGAGCCACAGGCGCCGAGCCCTAAAACAACTTTCTATTTAAAAGTATTTTCAGGCTTGGCTCAGTGCCCATAGCTCAGCAGTTAGGGCGCCAGCCACATATATGGAGGTAGGCAGGTTTGAACCTGACCTGGGCCTGCTAAACAACAATGACAACTGCAGCAAAAAAATAGCCGGGCATTATGGTGGGTGCCTGTAGTCCCAGCTACCAGGGAAGCTGAGGCAAGAGAATCTCGCTTAAGCCTAAGGCCAGTATCTGATAAAGTACTGAAGTATTGAAGAATCCCTGCAGCCCAAGAGTTGGAGGTTGCTGGGAGCTGTGATGCCACGGCACTCTACCAAGGGCAACACAGTGAGACTCTGTCTCAAAAAAAAAAAAAAAAAAAAGGCTTGGCGCCTGTGGCTCAACGACGGGCTAAGGCGCCAGCCATGTACACCTGAGCTGGCTGGTTCGAATCCAGCCCAGGCCCGCCAAACAACAACAACCAAAAAATGGCCGGGCATTGAGGCGGGCACCTGTAGTCCCAGCTACTTGGGAGGCGGAGGCAAGGGACTTGCTTGAGCCCAGGAATTGGAGGTTGCTGTGAGCTGTGATGCCATGGCACTCTATCAAGTGTGACAGCTTGAAGCTCTGTCTCAAAAAAAAAAAGAAACATATATATATATGAAACTTTTTTTTTTTTTCAGGCTCAGCACCTGTAGCACAGTGGTTAAGGCACCAGCCACATATACCAAGGCTGGCAGGTTTGAACCGGCCAGGGCCAGCTAAATAACAATGACAACTGCAACAAAAAAATAGCTGGGAGTTGTGGTGGGTATAGCTGTAGTCCCAGCTATTTGGGAGGCTAAGGCAAGAGAATGGTTTCAGCCCAAGAGTTGGAGGCTGCTGTAAGCTATGATGCCACAGCACTCTACCAAGGGCCAAAAGTGAGACTCTGTCTCAATAAATAGATAAATAAGAAAATTAAAAAAAAAAAAACAAAAAATTCACACTAAAAACAATTGAAAGCAAAAAATTCAAAAAAAAAAAATTTTTTTTTAAGGGCAGAGTCCGTAACTCAGTGGGTAAGGTGCTGGCTACATACACCAGGGTTGGTGGGTTCAAACCCAGCCCAGGCCTGCTAAACAACAAAGACAACTGCAACAAAAAATAGCCAGGCGTTGTGGCGGGCACCTGTAGTCTCAGCTACTTGAGAGGCTGAGGCAAGAGAATTGCTTAAGCCTAAGAGATTGAGGTTGCTGTGAGCTGTGATGCCATGGCACTGTACCAAAGGTAACAAGGTGAGACTACCTCAAAAAAAAAAATAGCCAGGTGTGGTGATGCACACCTGTAGTCCCAGCTACTTGGCACCTGAGGCAGGAGGAGTACTTGAGTTCAGGAGTATAAGGTTGCAGTGAATTATCTATGATGATGCCATTCTATCCTGGGAGACAGAGCAAGACCCAGCCTCAAAAGAAAAAGTGTTGCTGCTACACCAATTATTAAGTATAACCTATCCGTATTCTGTAACAGAACTATTTTTAGATAGATAAAATGCAAAGGCCACAAAGAATATTTTGGTGTCCTACTTTGTTCTCTGTTCCAACCTCATGTCTTCCTAGAAACAAAGGCATTAGACTCGAGAACAAAAAGAAGCGTATACTGAGACAATGCAGGGTCCCATTTTACCCTCGTAAGTCTTTGCTTCAAGAGGTACTTCATCATTTAGAAAAGATTTTCAAGGGCCAGGCTCGGTGGCTCTCATCTGTAATCCTAGTGCTCTGGGAGGCCAAGGCAGGTGGATTGCTTGAGCTCACGAGTTTAATACCAGCCTGAGCAAGAGCGATACCCTGTCTCTTAAAAAAAAAAAAAAATAGACCGGCATTTTGGCAGGAGCCTGTAGTCCCAGCTCCTGGGGAGGCTGACGCAAATGAATCACTTGAGCCCAGGAGTTTGAGATTGCTGTGAGCCAATGATGCCACGGCACTCTACCCATAGTGACAAAGTGAAACTCCATCTCAAAAAAAAAGAAAGAAAGAAAAGAAAAGACTCTTAAGTCCTTAAAAAATACATATATATTTTTGCCACACATGATGGCTCTCATCTGTGTTCCCAGAAAAGTAGAAGGCAAGGATAGTAGACTGCATAAACTCAGGAGTTCCAAACTGGCCTGAGCAAGAGAGAATTTCATCTCTACTAAAAACAGCTGGGTGTTGGGCAGCACTTACGGCTCAGTGAGTAGGGCACTGGCTCCATATACCAAGGGTGGCGGGGTCAAATCCAGCCTCCGCCAAACTGCAACAAAAAACAGCCAGGCGTTGTGGTGGGCACCTGTAGTCCCAGCTACTCGGGAGGCTGAGGCAAGAGAATTGCCTAAGCCCAGAAGCTGGAGGCTGCTGTGAGCTGTGATGCCAGCGCATTCTACCAAGGCCAATAAAGTGAGACTCTGTCTCTAAAAAACAACAACAACAAAAAAAACAGCTGGGTATTGTGGCAGGCACCTATGGTCCCAGCTGCTTGGGTGGCTAAGGCAAGAGCAACTCTTAAGCCCAAGAGTTTGAGGTTGCTATGAGAGATGACGCCATGGCACTCTATCCAGTGTGACAGAGTAAGATTCTATCTCCAAAAAAAAAATTATTTTCTAGAGATTAGGTCTCGCTATGTTGTCTACTGGATTGGAATTCCTGGACTCGATAGAACCTCCCTCTTTAGCCTCTCAAGTAGATGGGACTACACACACACACCACCATGTGTGGCTTACGTTTCTTTCTTTTTTTTTTTTTTTTCCAGAGACAGGGTCTCACTGGGTTGTCCCAGCTGGTCTCAAACTTCTGACCCACAGGCTATCCTCCTGCCTCAGCCTCCCAAAGTGCTGAGATTCCAAGCATGAACCATCAATGCCAAGCTGAAGTTCTCTTTAATATATGACAGTCTCAACATATTTTAAAAGTATGACACTTCTATCTCACTCAAAGCAACCACTAGAAATAGCACAGGAACTTTAGTGAGTCAGGAGATTTATCCTAATGTAACCCTATTCATTTCGTAGACAAGAGGACATATAAAGAGTAAACACTCTTCTTTTATGCACCTGACAGAGGTATACACCCAGTCTAATCTTTCACTTGACCTCAAAACCATCAGCAACAATAGAAGGTCTGGGCTTCATGACAAGAAATCTGAGTTTTGAATATGTGAACTTGATAACTACCACTTAAAAATGTCACCAACCAGTACTACAGCCCTGAGATAAGAGACAAATCAAAATATTCCACACAAACACTTAAATGGCAAAAAGATAGTATGTTAATTTGGTGTTAAAGATATTTACAAAGTTTGGATTAAAGACTAGTTCTACTTATAGTTTAATTAGAAAAAGACAAGCCAGGCTCGGCACCTGTGGCTCAATGGGCTAAGGCCGCCAGCCAGGTACATCTGAGCTGGCAGGTTCGAATCCAGCCCGGGTCCACCAAACAACAATGACAGCTGCAACCAAAAAATGTTTGGGCGTTGTGGTGAGCGCCTGTAATCCCAGCAACTTGGGAGGCGGAGGCAACAGACTCGCTTGAGCCCAGGAATTGGAGGTTGCTGTGAGTTGTGATGCCACGGCACTCTATCCAGGGTGACAGCTTGAGGCTCTGTCTCAAAAAAGAAAAAAAAGAAAAAGAAAAGCCAAAATATAGTGTGGGATCAACATAGCTCTAGCCCTCTAATTCAAGTCCATTCTAAGAGAAAAGCTACAAACTAGGCATGAAGACAACTTTTTTATTTATCTAACAAAGAAAAAGTTTTAAACTTCACGGAAGGCTCGGCGCCTGTGGCTCAACGGGCTAAGGCGCCAGCCACGTATACCTGAGCTGGCAGGTTCGAATCCAGCCCGGGCCCGCCAAACAGCAATGAGGGCTACAACCAAAAAATGGCCAGGCGTTGTGGCGAGCGCCTGTAGTCCCACCTGCTTGGAAGGTGGAGGCAGGAGACTTGCTTGAGCCCAGAAGTTGGAGGTTGCTGTGAGCTGTAATGCCACAGCACTCTATCCAGGGTGACAGCTTGAGGCTCTGACTCAAAAAAAAAAACTTCACGGAAAATATACGGCTGGAAGCCCCAATCATGATTTAAAAAAAAAGATTGAGTGTTGAAACCTCATCTCAAAACAAAAAAAAACAAAAACAAAAAAATCTTATGGTTAATATGTAGAATATGCTCATGTAGAGCATGTAGAATAAATCTTCTAAATCAAGAAAGATTAAATAGCATGAAAAGAATTTATAACACACTCAAATGAGATTTTTTTTAAATTATGTGGTCTGATGAATAGAACCTTCTCTAAAGCAGACAGATGAATGGCTAACAAACATATGAAAAAATGCTCATTGTTCCAAATCATCAGAGAAATACAAATCAAAACTACCCTGAGATATCACCTAAGCCCAGTGAGATGGCCCACATCACATAGTCTCAAAGCTGCAGATGCTGATGTGGATGTGGAGAGAAGGGAACTTTTTTTTTATTTTTTATTTTTGGCCAGGGCCAGGTTTGAACAGGCCACCTCTGGCATATGGGGCTGGCATCCTACTCCTTGAGCCACAGGCGCCACACAAAGGGAACACTTTTACACCGCCGATGGTACTGCAAACTAATACAACCTTTTTGGCAGGAAGTATGGAGAATTCTCAAAGTACTCAAATTAGACCTCCCATTTGATCCCGCAATCCCATTACTAGAAATCTACTCAGAAGAAAAAAATCCTTTTATCATAAGAACATATGCAATAGACTGTTTATTGCAGCTCAATTTATAGTTGCCAAAATGTGGAAACAACCTAAATGCCCACTGACCTAGAAATGGATTAACAAGTTGTAGTACATGTATACCATGGAATACTATTCAGCCATTAAAAAAGATGGAGACGGCTCGGCGCCTGTGGCTCAATGGGCTAAGGCACCAGCCACGTACACCTGAGCTGGCGGGTTCGAATCCAGCCCGGGCCCGCCGAACAACAATGACGGCTGCAACCAAAAAATGGCCAGGTGTTGTGACAGGTGCCTATAATCCCAGCTACTTGGGAGGCAGAGGCAGGAGACTCGCTTGAGCCCAGTAGTTGGAGGTTGCTGTGAGCTGTGATGCCACAGCACTCTCTCCAGGGTGACAGCTTGAGGCTCTGTCTCAAAAAAAAAAAAAAAAAAAAAAAAAGATGGAGACTTTACATGTTTTGTATTAACCTGAATGGAGGTGGAACATGTTCTTCTTAGTATAGCATCACATGAATGGAGAAGCAAGAATCCAATGTACTCCATTCTAATATGAAGCCAGTAGATGAGCTAATACAAGGGGAAGGGTAGGGGAATGAGGGAGTGTGGAGAGGGAAGGAGGAGGGCGGATGGGGGTCACAGTGTATGGCATACCTCTTGGAGACAGGACACAATTTTAAGAGGGACTTATCTAAGAAATGCAATCGGTGTAACCTAATTCACTGTCCCCTCAATGAATCCCAAACAATAAAAAAAAAATGCAAAACCATTCAAAAAAAAATTATGTGGTCTGGTCTTACTGAAAGCTACAAATTACCTTTCCATATTAATGGGTGGAGCATGAACTTTGGTTGCTTCAGAGGTTCGTTTGCTCATATTGGAGGAGATGATAGTTTCACCTTCAGATTTCAATTTGTCCACAAAGTTATCTACTTCCTTTCCTTTGGCTCCAAGTTTCAAAGCCTTGCTGGGGCCTGAAGGCCTACATGGAAGAATTCAAAATAAGAAAAAATACAAAATTAAAAGAAACAAAACATTAATTAATGACCCCATATTAATGAAGCTTTCCTTGAGGCTATTCCAAGAGAGGAGTAGGAAGACTTCAAAGAAAAAACACAAGCTTCCTAGTGTTGGTAGACAACTAAGATTAAGAATTTGCCCAAATTACCAGCTAACAGTCACTATTAACATGTAAGTTTCATTACACAAAGACCAAATATATGTGTGTGTGTGTGTATATTTATTTATTTATTTATTTTTGAGACAGAGCCTCAAGCTTGTCACCCTGGATAGAGTGCCGTGGCATCACAGCTCACAGCAACCTCCAATTCCTGGGCTCAAGCGAGTCTCCTGCCTCCACCTCCCAAGTAGCTGGGACTACAGGCACCCACCACAATGCCTAGCCATTTTTTTGTTGCAGTCGTCATTGTTGTTTGGTGGTCCCGGGCTGGATTCAAACCCGCCAGCTCAGGAGTACATGGCTGGCGCCTTAGCCCGTTGAGCCACAGGCACCGAGCCGACCAAAAATATTTTTATAAGCATATATGATGAAAACTTTGTACCTTTCTTCCAGAGAAATACACCTGTGCACAAATAACATTTTGCATATCATTTCAGGTAATTCACAAATATCCCCTGAAATGAATCTTTGAGCATCAGGATTAAAAATCCATATGCCAGGCTCGGAGCTTTTAGCTCAAGTGGCTGAGACACCAGCCACATACATCGGAGGTGGCGGGTTCAAATCCAGCCTGGGCCTGCCAAACAACAAAGACAACTACAACCAAAAAATGACCAGGCCTTGTGGCTGGCACCTGTAATCCTAGCTACTTGGGAGGCTGAGGCAAGAGAATCACTTAAGCCCAAGAGTTGGAGGTTGCTGTGAGCTGTGACACCATAGCACTCTACCCAGGACGACAGCTTGAGACTCTGTCTCAAAATAAATAAATAAATAAAAAATAAAAAATAAAAAAATCCATGTTCCAGCTCAGTGCCCGTAGCTCAGTGGTTAGGGCACCGGCCACATACACAAGGGGTGGGGGGTTCAAACCCATTCTGAGCCTGCTGAACAACAACGACAACTACTGGCTCGGCATCCACAGTAGTTATGGCGCCAGCCACATACACAGAGGCTGGTGGGTTCGAACCTGGCCTAGGCCAGCTAAATAACAATTACAACTGCAACAAAAAAACAGCCAGGCGTTGTGGCAGGCGTCTGTAGTCTCAGCTACTTGAGAAGCTGAGGCAAGAGAATGGCTTCAATAGTTTGAGGTGGCTGTGAGCTGTGACGCCATGATACGGCACTCCACTGAGGGCGACATAGTAAGACTGTCTTAAAATAAATAAATGAAATAAAAATAAAAATCCCTGTTCCAGGGCAGTGCACATACCTCAGTGGGTAGGGTGCAGGCCACATGCACTGAGGCTGGCAGGTTTGAACCCGGCCAGGCCAGCTAAAACAATAATGACAACTGCAAGAAGGAAAAAATGGCCAGATGTTGTGGCAGGTGCCTGCAGGCCCAGCTAATGGAAGGCTGAGGCAGGAGAATCACTTGAGCCCAAGAGTTTGAGGTTGCTGTGAGCTGTGACGCCATGGCACTCCACCCAGGGTGACAGCTTGAGATTCTGTCTCAAAAAAAAAAAAAAAGGAAAAATACTGCATTCAGGTTTCTCCTTCATCCCCTTATTTAATGTGGCCAAATGTATTATCACATCTGACTTTATCAAGTCATTCGTTATTTACAGCTTGCCAAGAAATCAGCTATTACTCCACAGATACACATACATATACTCTTTATCTGGAGTTCTAAAGTTGCTGGTACTATACCTGGCTGGTGCAGGTGCCACTTTTGGTTTATCAGTTTCAATGATGGTCTCTGTTATCATGGCAGCTGTGCTGCCTCCAGATACTGCAGAGCTGCCAAATCCCCCAAATCCTGGTGCTTTTTTGCCTTGTCTCTCTGCATCTCTCCGGGCCTGCTGTAATTCCTTTGCTTTACGCCTCATCTCAGCCTTAGCTTCCCGTTCTTGAGTCTAAGGAAGGACACATACATATGGATGTAGCTTTGAGTACAGTCTACATTAGCAAGTCAAAACAGGAAAATCAGATGAATGAGGCTGTACAGAAAGACACACAAACTGGCAGTCCCAGAGAATACCCTATTTTTACCTCTCTTACTGCTCTGAACACCTTCTCCTCATGAGAATCCATTTCTGTGAAAGTTCTGATCTGTGCCAGGTTAACATTCTCCCGGTATCCCAGGGCGACAATTTCATCAAAAGCAAAAATCAAATCAAAACAGTGCTCAGATATTTCATTCTCCTCTAAGGCTCGGCAATATTCAGGGATCTAATCATGAACAGCAATGAAAAAGAAATGTTTAGGATTTTATCAGCAACTATGTTTCCAAATCTTATCCTTTAAAGTATACAAATTTCGCTACTGGGGAGGCTGAGGCAAGAGAATGGCCTAAGCCCAGGAGTTGGGAGGTTGCTGTGAGCAGTGTGTCGCCACGGCACTCTACCCAGGGCGATCAAGTGAGACTCTGTCTCTACAAAAATAAATAAATAAATAAAGTATACAAATTTCAATAATCCTGCATCCCTTTCTTAGCTCCATCTAGTCTTTATTTTTTTTTTTAGACATAGGGTCACCTTATGCTGCCCAGGCTGGAGTATAATAACTATTCTTAGGCATGATCATAGCACACTGTAGCCTCAAACTCCTGGCCTCAAACAATCCTCCCAACCTTAGCCTCCAAAATATCTGGGAGTACTATCTACTATCAAGCCTAGCCTAGCCTTAGTCTCCCTTTTTTTTTTGTAGAGACAGAGTCTCACTTTATTGCCCTCAGTAGAGTGCCATGGCATCACAGCTTACAGCAACCTCCAAGTCCTGGGCTTAGGCAATTCTCTTGCCTCAGCCTCCCGAGTAGCTGGGACTACAGGCGCTGCCACAACGCCCGGCTATTTTTGTTACAGTTTGGCTGGGGCCAGTGCCCTACCCAATGAGCCACAGGCGCCGCCCACTTTTTTCTTTCTTTTCTTTTCTTTTTTTTTTTTTTGAGACAGAGTCTCACTATGTTGCCCTTGGTAGAGTGCTGTAGTGTCACAGCTCACAGCAACCTCAAACTCTTGGGCTTAAGTGATTCTCTTACCTTAGCCTCCCAAGTAGCTGGGACTACAGGCGCCTGCCACAAAGGCTAATTTTTGTTGCAGTTGTCATTGTTGTTTAGCTGTCCTGGGCTGGGTTCAAATCCGCCAGCCTCGATATATGTGGCCAGCACTGTAACCACTGTGCTATGGGCACCAAACCATTCCTTGGTCTTTATTTTAGGAAGACTTTGGCATAAGTCTCTGAGTTTGTGTGTCTACATCAATTAAGTTTTATCTAAAGAACATCATTTAAAAAACATGACTGGGCTGATGGCCCTTAGCTCAGTGGTTAGGGTGCTGACCACATGTTCCTAGGCTGGTGGGTTCAAACTTGGCCGGGGCCTGCTAAACAACAAAAAGAAAATAGCTGTGTGTTCTGGTGGGCACCGGTAGTCCCAGCTACTAGGCAGGCCAAAGCAAGAGAATTGCTTGAGCCAAGAATTTGAGGTTGCTGTGAGCTGTGATGCCACAGCACGCTACTGAGAATGACAAAGTGAGTCTCCATCTCAATTAAAAAAAAACAAAAAACGTAACTGGCTGGGCACAGTGGCTCACGCCTGTAATCCTAGCACTCTGGGAGGCCAAGGTGGGTGGAATGCTTGAGCTCAGGAGTTCGAGATCCCAGCTCTACTAAAAATAGAAAAACTAACTGGGCTTAGTGGCACACACCTGTAGTCCCAGCTACTCAGGAGGCTGAGGCAAGAGGACTGCTCAAGCCCAAGAGTTTGAGGTTTCTGTGAGCTATGATGCCACAGCACTCCACCCAGGGCGACAGAGACTCTACCTCACAAACGAACAAAAAAGAAAAAAACATGTGGCTGAACAAATGTCAGACCCCACAAGATAGAGTTACTGCTTAAGAACTAGGAAATAAAAGGGTAGTTCTCATATTCTCTTTTGGGATACTTATAGCCTAGAAAGACACCCAATAAATGTTTGTTGTATGAATGAATAAGTAGTAACAGCTTCAAGTTGCTAGGGTGGGGAGTGGGAATCTGTGAACTGATAAGCATTAGCTGCTAGAGAGGAAAAACTAGTTTCACATATAAAGAACAAGAAGTGGAATCAATATTATAGCAGGACTCTTACCACTCTTGAGAAGAGCCTCAAGGTCTCCAAATCTTCTAAAATGTTGCTGTTTTTGGTAGTGATCAGTACCATGTACAGTTTCTCCATAGGCTGGTAGACATATCTTACACTCTCTGTTTCAACAAATGTATGCTGTTTTCCAGTGTTCATGAGCTTTGGAAAAGCTGCTAATAAGCCCTCAATCCGAGTTCGAGTCATTTCCACAAACTGTCGAGAAACAATAGCCTTTCCTGCTTTTGTGCAGACCGCTGCTGCCAACAGCACCTGCCAGAAACATATGCACAAATAAGTACTAATTATTTCTTCACTTTTGTTTTCTCAACATCCACAGAATGAAACACTCAAGTTATTTAGTGACGTGACTACTTATTAGAACTCTAACTTCCAAACTCTACTTCACTGATCTTATGTCATTCATAAGACAAAGCTAAAGTAGAGGAAAATAAAGCTATTATTTCCACTTTTAAACAACAAACCTAAAGAAAAAGTTGGTTAAGTTTTGGTAGCTCTGCATTTTTTCCCAAAACTACACATACATTATTAGTCTATGACTCAGAACTCAGTTGCTCTCTGCTTTGGAAGACCCATAAAGAATAGCTTAGAACTTTTTTTCTTTTTGAGACAGAGTCTCAAGCTGTCGCCCTGGGTACAGTGCTGTAGCATGACAGCTCACAGCAACCTTCGACTCTTGGGCTTTAAGTGTTTATCATGCCTCAGCCTCTCAAGTAGCTGGGACACTAGGTACCCAGCACAATGCCCAGCTATTTTTTGGTTGTAGTTGTCACTGTTGTTTGGCAGACCCAGGCTGGATTCGAACCCTCCACCTCTGGTGTATGTGGCTGGCTGGTGCCCTAGCTGCTGAGCTATAGGCACTAGGCCAGCTTAGAACTTTTTCTAAAAGGAACAGAGATTTTTCCACAGCCAGAACAGAAGTGGGGTCAGGCAGATTAAAAATATTAAAGATGTAAGAAGCCTTTGGCCTTTCATTTTTATCTAGAATATGAACCCAGTCTAATGAGTCTAAATTTATCTTCTGCTCTTTGACTAACTTTCACATCCACACTATCCTACTCTCTGACATCCAATTTGTCAAATAAAAACATAAATGACAGGTGGTGCCTGTGGCTCAGTGGGTAGGGCACCGGCCCCATATACAGAGGGTGGCGGGATTGAACCCAGCCCCAGGCCAGCTAAAAGAGCAGTGGCAACTGCAACAAAAATAGCTGGGTGTTGTGGCAGGCACCTGTAGTCCCAGCTACTTCAGAGTCTGAAGCAAGAGAATCGCTTAAGCCCAATAGTTGGAGGTTGTTGTGAGCTGTGATACCACAACCAAGGGCGACAAAATAAAACTGTTTCAAAACAAAGAAACAAAAAAACCCCAAAATAACCCAATGTTTCACATAGAAATTTGTTGATGTTGCTGTTGTTGTTTTTTGGTTTGTTTTGAGACAGAGTGTCACTTTGTTGCGCCCAGTAGAGTGCCGTGATGTCATATCTCACAGCAACCTCTAATTCTTGGGCTCATGCAATTCTCTTGTCTCAGCCTCCCAAGTAGCTGGGACTACAGGTGCCCACCACAACGCCCAGCTATTTTTAGAGATGGGGTCTTGCTCTAACTCAGGCTGGTCTTAAACTGGTAAGCTCAGGTGACCCACTCCTCTCAGCCTCCCAAAGTACTGGGATTACAGGCGTGAGCCACCTTGCCCGGATACATAGAAATGTTTTGACACTAGGCAATGATCAAGACCTAACAACCTTCTGAACAGGATCACTTGAGCCCACAAGTTGGAGGTTGCTATGAGTTATGATGATGTCATGGCACTCTACCCAGGGAGACAACCTCAGACTCTGTCTCGAAACAGAGCTAATACGGGCATCACTCATATAAGTGAGAGATCAGTTCCAGGACCCCTACATATACCAAAATTCATGCACACATAAGTCCCAAAGTTGGCCTTGTGGAACCCACAGATATGAAGTCAGCCCTCTGCACAGGCATGTTTCAAATTCCTTAATACTGTATATTTGATCAGTGTTTGATTTAAAAAAAATCCCCCTAGGTGGATTCTCACAGATTGAATCAGTATTGTTCAAGGGTCAAGTGTACTACCAACTGCTCCATTTTCCAAACAATAACCCAATCTTAGAAAGAAGTAGACATTGGCTCAGCACCTGTAGCTCAAGCGGCCAGGGCACTAGCCACATACACTGGAGCTGGCGGGTTCAAATCCAGCCCAGGCCCACCAAACAATGACAGCTGTAACCAAAAAATAGCCAGGCACTGTGGCGGGCGCCTGTAGTCCCAGCTATTTGGGAGGCTGAGGCAAGAGGATCACGTAAACCCAAGAGTTTAAGGTTGCTGTGAGCTGTGACGCCACAACACTCTACCCAGGGTGACAGCTTGAGACTCTGTTTAAAATAAAAAAAAAAAAAAAAAGAAAAAGAAAGAAAAGAAAAAAGCAGACATAGGCTCGGCACCTGTGGCTCAACGGGCTAAGGCACCAGCCACATACACCTGAGCTGGCAGGTTCAAATGCAGCCTGGGCCCACCAAACAACAATGATGGCTGCAACCAAAAAATGGCCGGGCATTGTGGCAGGCACCTGTAGTCCCAACTATTTGGGAGGCGGAGGCAGGAGACTGGCTTGAGCCCAGGAATTGGAGGTTGCTGTGAGCTGTGATGCCACAGCATTCTATCCAGTGTGACAGCTTGAGGCTCTGTCTCAAAAAAAAAAAAGCAGACATAAGAAAATAATAAATACAATTTGGCTTATGTTTCTGAAACTTACCTTAGCTACCCTAGCTTAAAGTTGCTTTTATTTCCCATACAATAAAAAAGTTTTGGCTTGGCACCTGTAGCTCAGCAGCTAGGGCACCAGCCACATACACCAGAGCTAGCAGGTTCAAACCCAGCCCAGGCCTGCCAAACAACAGTGACAACTACAATCAAGCCCAAGAGTTGGAGGCTGCTGTGAGCTGTGACGCCACAGCACTCTACCAAGGGTGACAAAAGAATAAAATAAAATAAAATAAAATAAAAACAACACGTCTTTCTAAATACCTATGAATTTTTTCAGTAAACTGTTTTGTACTTAAGACCACGTCCGACCTTAACTGTACACTTGTAAAAATTTAGTGGAAAATTTTAGTGGAATATGAATTATATCTCAATAATTTTAAAATGGCAAAAAAATCCATAGATTAAAAGAGACAATCACTGGGCAGTGCCTGTGGCTCAGTGGGTAGGGCACCGGCCCCTTATACTGAGGGTGGCAGGTTCAAACCCAGCCCCAGCAAAATTGCAACAACAACAAAATAACAGCCGGGCGTTGTGGCGGTGCCTGTAGTCCCAGCTACTTGGAAGGCTGAGGCAAGAGAAGTGCCTAAGCCCAGGAGTTGGAGGATGCTGTGAGCTGTGACACCATGGCACTCTACCAAGGGCAATAAAGTAAGACTCTCTCTCTTTAAAAAAAAAAAAAAGAGAGAGAGAGCGCAACAATCACAATATATAAATCAAATTTTAACAATGAATGAACAGTTGATAATATTAAGAAATTACTACTCATTTAGGTGTGAAAACATGGCATCATGATAATATGCTCATTAAAAATATATGTTTGTGGCTCAACGGGCTAAGGCGTCGGCCACGTACACCTAAGCTGGCGGGTTCGAATCCAGCCCAAGGCCCGCCAAACAACGATGGCTGCAACCAGGAAATGGCTGGGCGTTGTGGTGGGCGCCTGTAGTCCCAGCTACTTGGGAGCTGGAGGCAGGAGACTCGCTTGACCCCCGAAGTTGGAGGTTGCTGTGAGCTGTGATGCCACAGCGCTCTATCCAGGGTGAGAGATTGAGGCTGTCTCAAAAAAATATATATAAATATATATATATTTTAAATATATATAAATATAATATTATATATATATTTTTTTTTTTTCTTGGCTTGGAGCCTGTGGCTCAACGGGCTAAGGCACCAGCCACATACACCTGAGCTGGCAGCTTTGAAACCAGCCTGGGCCTGCCAAACAACAATGACGGCTGCAACCAAAAAAATGGTCGGGCGTTGTGGCGGACGCCTGTAGTCCCAGCTACTTGGGAGGCAGAGGCAGGAGACTCACTTGAGCCCAGGAATTGGTTCAAACGCAGCCCAGGCCTGCCAAACAACAGGCACTGTGAGCTGTGATGCCACGGCACTCCCTCTAGTGTGACAGCTTGAGGCTCTGTCTCAAAAAAATATATTTATATATATATATTTTTTACATATATATTTTATATATATTTTATTATGTTTATTATATCATTTATAAATATATTTATTATATCATTTTTGTTATAATATATATTATATGCAAATATATTTATATATTATACATAAATATGTATTTTATATTTATATATATATTTGTATGTGTGTGTGTGTGGAGGGGGCAGAATCTCACTCTGCCACCCAAGCTAGTGCATATGGCTAAAGCAAGATGTCTCAGGCCAGTAATCCTAGCACTTTAAGAGGCTGAAGTGGGTGGATCACTTGAGCTCAGGAGTCTAAGGCCACCCTGAGCAAGAGTGAGATCTCATCAAAAAATTAAAAAATTAGGCTTGGTTGGTGGCTCCTATGGCTCAGCGGGTAGGACACTAGCCCCATATACCTAGGGTGGCAGATTCAAACCCAGCCCTGGCCAAACTGCAACAAAAGAACAGCCGGGTATTGTGGTGGGCACCTGTAGTCCCAGGTGCTCAGGAGGCTGAGGCAAGAGAATCACCTAAGCCCAGGAGTTGGAGGTTGCTGTGAGCTGTGTGACTCCACAGCACTCTACCAAAGGTGATAAAGTGGACTGTATCTCTTAAAAAAAAAAAAAAAAAATTAGGCTTGGCATCCGTAGCTCAGTGGTTAGGGCACCAGTCACATACACCAGGACTGGCAAGTTTCAACTCTGCCCAGGCCTACTAAACAATGACAGCTACAACAAAAAATAGCCAGGCGTTGTGGTGAGCACCTGTAGTCCCAGATACTTTGGAGGATGAGGCAAGAGAATCTCTTAAGCACATGAGTTGGAGGTTGCTGTGAACTGTGAAACAACAGAACTCCACCAAGGACGACATAGTGAGACTCTGTCTCAAAAAAAAAAAAAAGGGGGTGGTGCCTATGGCTCAAAGGAGTAGGGTGCCGGCCCCACATACCGGAGGTGGCAGGTTCAAACCCAGCCACGGCCAAAAAAATAAAAAATAAAAAAATTAGCAGGATAAAATCTTGGCAGGCACCTGTAGTCCCAGCTATCTGGGGGGGGAAGAGGCTGATGCAGAAGGACTGCTTAAATCCAGGACTCTGAGGTTGTTGCCAGCTAGGCTGATGCCATGATACTCTAACCGAGGCAAAGAAGAAAAAAAAAACAATAACTAGAAAAATGTAACCCTAGTACTGATGATGATATTTAAAAAGACTTTGGACAAGCCAGGTGCTGTAGCTCACACCTGTAATCCTAGCACTCCGGAGGCCGAGGTAGGTGGATCACTTGAGCTTAGGCGTTCGAGACCAACCTGAGCAAGAGTAAGATCCTGTCTACTAAAAACCAGAAGAATGGCCAGGCATGGTGACTCACACCTGTAATCCTAGCACTCTGGGAAGCCAAGGCCATGGATCGCTTGAGTCCAACAGTTGGAGGTTGCTGTGAGCTTGTGAGCTTGCCAAGGCACTTTACCCAGGGCAAAAGAATGAGACTCTGTCTTAATAAAAAAAAAAAAAGCTGGGTACAGTGGTTCAGACCTGTAATCATAGCACTCTGGAAGGCTGAGGTGGTTGGAATGGCTGAGCTCAGGAATTAGAGACCAGCCTAAACAAAGCCAAGACCTCGTCTCTACAAATAGAAAAACTAGATGGGCGGCTCCGCGCCTGTGGCTCAACAGGCTAAGGCATCAGCCATGTACACCTGAGCTGGCGGGTTTGAATCCAGCCCGGGCCCGCCAAACAACAATGACAGCTGCAACCAAAAAATGGCCGGGCGTTGTGGCGGGCGCCTGTAGTCCCAGCTACTTGGGAGGCGGAGGCAGGAGACTCGCTTGAG
>CAUYRH010086502.1:0-10905 GCA_963574655.1 Perodicticus potto | reverse complement strand
GTTCACCCCTCTTCTCGCCAAAGTGACAACTGCAATGCCACTATTTCTGCGCACCAGCTCAGTGTTCCACACGATGCTCAGGCTTTTCAGTAAATCACAAAAAACTCTGGCTGCTGCAGGGGACAGTCTGCCTGGTGGATTGCAGGGAGGGATTATTTGTTCACTTTTATGCCAAGCAGGGTGGAGCCTGCACTCACAGGTGGAACCTCCCTGGTGTAGTAGCACTAGTCCTTTGCAGCTCTCTTCTCCTTGGTGAGGTGAGAGGTCCTTTGTTCTCTGCTCACTGTTGAAAGAATGCTAAGGACCTCTTTGTTGTGGAAGGGATCTCTCGTCCCCTTGGCAATAGGCACCTTTGAACTAATCTCCATACCTGATCTTTTTTGTCTTTCTCTTTCTTAGGCTCTCAGCTGGTCTCAGTGGGTATGATGTACACTTCACTTTCTTCCCGCTGTGCTCAATTCCCCACCTTTGGGTTCTCCAAGTCCATTTCAGGCCAACTTATGTCCTCTGGACAGGAGCCTCTGGTGAAACCTGCTTCATGTAAGCCATCTTGACTCCTCACTTTCCATGACATTGTTCTACCACATATTTGAACCATGTTCCGTTTGAGACATATTTTGGTATTTTCCAGTTTGGCTCTAGTACAAATAAGATTTTAGCTTTTAAAACAAAGTCCTTAATATAACCGTATCCTTTGCTACATCAAATAATATTCACATGTTCTAGAGAGTAGGACATGTGTATATCCTTTTACAGGCCTACCGCTCATTCTGCTACAATAAGATAGGAAAATATACCCTGTGAATGAGAGTAACTTTGCTGATTTTACCAATTCTAACTTTAATTAGTATAACATTCTCATTTATAGTAAGTGTTTTTACTTGTTATTGAGTCTTATTGTATTATTAATATTGTTGTTATGTGGATCGATGGGCACTTGGGCTTCTTCCATGACTTAGCAATTATGAATTGGGCTGCAACAAGCAGTCTGGTACAGATATCTTTGTTATAATGTGATTTTTGGTCTTCTGGGTAACCAGCACATTGTACCCCATGATTGCACTAATGTATGGCTATGATTTAATAAAAAAAAAAAAAAAGAAAGAAAGAAACAGCATGCTACAGGTGAGGAGCCTGGGGTGCACTAACCACCGGCCATGCAGGTGCCGGGGGGGATCGGAGACAGTAGAACAGAGACTCTCACATCCCTTCAGCCAAGCTGATTTTGCTGATCTTTGCTTTCTCCAGTTTATATCATAAGGCAATAAGATTTTTCCCTTTTCCAGTTATAGAATTATTGCATTATAGATATGCTTCTTCAGACTACATGCCTACTGCTGCTCCCATCCCCTCTTTGCTGTTTCTTCTAACTAAAGAAGAGAAAAAGGATTGAGGGGTTAAGAACCAAGATTCAAATCCCAACTCTGTTACTCTCTAGCTGTGACCTGGGGCGTATCACTCAGCTTCTCAGAGCATCAGTTTCCTCCCCTGTAAAACATGATTGATGAGTGAGCTCACCCCTGGGGTGGCTGTGAGGGTGAAACACAAGGATGACCAGCGCTTAACAGAGAGTGTAACTAATAGTAAATGATGAGTAAATAGTGATTTTTTAAAATCCTGTTATAAAGATAAAACATATTCATTCAAGAAGTAGTTTCTGAGTATCATATATATATATATATATCTCCCAAATTACTCAGGAGATATCTACAGATAGCCTTTACCCTACCTAGATAATATGTGCAAGTGCACCATGAACCAGGAAGAGAAGAAAGGAGGCCTCATGGTTGGTATACTATCACCTCTACTCTGATTACCACTTCTTGGGCATTCACTCAGAGGCCAGTGGGGCTTGGTGGGGTGCTGGCTCTGCATGGTGCAGGCAGAGCTATTTGGACAAGGTTTTGTGCATGGACATGCTTGGGTTGTCCAGGCTCCTTGTAGGACCTTGACCTCTTGGCCCCCAAACATGGGCCACAGCAGAGTTGAGTTCCGCTCATCCCTAGGAGGAAGCTTAGTCCAGTGGTGGGGCCATATGTCAATGGCTGGCCCATTGATTGAGCCTGAGTGTCAGAGAATTCTAATGCAGGAACTGGGTTCAAGGAAGGGCGGACAGCTACAATCATGGAGATTTCAGAAGAGACTTATGGACAAGGCAAGGGAGTATACATTTATCCACTGTCTTCTACTTGCTTGGCATTTTACTGGGGGTTTTCTCCCTAAATTAGTGCATCCAATCCTCACAGATTGGGGCATTATTGCCTCTGTTTTGTAGATGTAGAACCTCAGGCTGAGAGAGGGTGAATGACCTGGCCATAGTTACATGGCAGCCTCTGTGCCTCCATGCTGACCTCAGAGCTACCCTCTCCTTACCTCTGATTGGATTTGGGATTAAGATTTAGAACATTATGGTGTCTTGAGTGACATCCTTTTGAGCCCCCTCTCCTTTTCTCTAGTGGAAGTGGTGGTGCTAGAAGGAATAAGGGACATTGTTGGCAGTGATAGTTACCATTTACCGAGTGCTTCCTTTGCATTCCACATGCCTATTCCATTTAGCCTTGGGACATCCCATGGACCAGGGGCTATCATTATCCCTCTTTTTTTCTTTTTTTTTTTGTTGCTGTTTTTGGCCGGGGCTGGGTTTGAACCCGCCACCTCCGACATATGGGGCCAGCGCCCTGCCCATTTGAGCCACAGGTGCCGCCCCTATTATTATCCCTCTTGTATAAGTGGGGAAACTAAGGCTTAGAGGGATTAATCAACTTGCTCAAAAACCCTCTGGTAGAAAACAGGAGACTGGGATGAATTCTGAGTGTTGGTAACTGCATAGCCCACGCTGTGGGATCGGTATACTGTCATGCCTGTCACCTGCAATGTGGGGGCAGCGACAGTTTTCTCACAGGCGGGTTATAAAGAGTGGTTAATGAGATTGCTTAGCACGTAGTGGATGCTCAATCATTGTTACTTGCAGCTCTGTCTAAATTACGGGTGGGGAATCCGTGGCCTTAAGGCCACTTAAGCAGCCTTTTGACTGAATCACATTTTACAGAACAAACCCTAGATTTGTTTTAAAAGTAAAATTATAGGCCGGTCTCTGGGAGGCCAACATTGGTGGATTGCTTGAGTTCAGGAGTTCGAGACCAGCCTAAGCAAGAGTGAGACCCCATCTCTACTAAAAACGAAAAACTGAGGATCACTTGAGTCCAAGAGTTTGAGGTTGCTGTGAGCTGTGATGCCACGGCACTCTACCAAGGGTGACAAAGTGAAACTCTGTCTCCAAAATAAATAAATAAATAATTATAAAAAACAAACAAAGTGTATTAATAAACATGAAAGGGTTTTATGAAGATAGAAGGCCACAGATTCTAAAGGTGCTTTTAAGGGAAACGCTGAAATCAGATGAGCCAGTTAGGCATTTTCCTGAAGGCTGAAGGGTTTCTCCTCACTGTATCCTATGCCCAGGGCCAGCATTAGCGTCCAGGATGACATGGAGTTTGCTGGGGGCTGGGGGGATACTCAGAAACCATCAGGCTCACCCCTGCCCTTATTTTATGGGCGAAGAAACTGAGGCTTGGTGAGGGGAGGGACTTGTCCCAGGCCACACAGCAAGTTAGTGTCAGGCCAGGAATGAGAACCTGGTGCCCCAGTTCCCCAGCTCTTTATAAATGACAGGGTTCTGTGGGTCACATCTGACAGTTCAGAGAGACCCAGGGGGTCCCTAGATTGGCAGGTGGCCTCTTCAGGGGAAGATCTGGCACTTCTGTTCCTGTTTACTACTTGCTTCATTTTGGAGAGGAGCCCAGCATCCAAAGGTTTTTTGGGTGCTATACAAAAACAGCTAAAAATAAAACATCGGGTCATCTGAGACTTCCTGAATGGGCTGAGGTCATCCTTGCCCCCTGCCTGAGGGACCCCGGCCAGAGCCATTTTCATAAGGCTGTTTAAGGAAGAAGATACCCATCACCCCAGGCCATGACTAAGCAAGAGTTTCTCTTCGTCCCCTTCCCGAAGTTCTAGCTGGATTCCTATGCTCAGATCTCAGCAAAGTTTCTGTTTATAATAAATGTTTATTAAGTCAAGGAAGAATTGCGGGCTTCTTCCTATTTCTAGCACCATAGGTGAAGCCCCAGCAGCACGGGCATTAGCATCTTCTCCCAGGGACAGCGTGTGCTTGTCACCTTCTGCACTGCCCTCCACGCACCTCTCCAGGGTCAGATGAGAAATCTACACTCTCAGAAGAAGCTACTCCGAGCTGGAGAAATTGCCGCACTACCTAGGTCCCACCTTCAGTGAGTAGCGAGATGCTTGCCGTGTTAAATGTTGTTTTATAAACATTTGTGGAATGAATGAATCCTACCCGTGCCTTGGGCTTCCTGGGAGGAGCTTGGAAGCAAAGGAGAGGCTGGTGGATGGTCTCGTCCCCTTAGAGCGTGAGGCCTGCTGGGGTGGGGCACTGACAAGTAAGAGTATATATAACTCAGAGTAGTAGGCTGGCATTCAACAGTACAACAATTTGGGGATTCTCATGGCTGAGAATTGGCTCCCTAATATTAGAACACAGCACATCAGAGTTGGGAGGCATCTTGGTTTTTAAATCTAAACCCTATTTTACAAATAAGGGAATGAAGTCTCAGAGAATTGCAAGGTTTGCCCAAGGCCACCTGCTTGGAAGGAGCGGAGCTGGGATTCAAACTGAGTCTGTCTGCCTCCTGTAAGCCTGGTCTTCCTTTGTTCTGTCATTGGCTTGGAGTTCATATCTTCTCCACTCACAGTAGGTACACATTAAGCAGTTTATTTCTCTGCCCCAGTCAGATAGCTTCAGTGTTAGTTCTACAGAGTTATTCTTCCCCTCTCTCTAGATACTATTTGCAATTCTGGAAATCTGTGGAACAAAACCCAAAACAAACAAACAAAAAAACCCCCAGCTTTCTCAATTATATATTAAATCCTAGGAAAAAATAGGATTCTAAAGTACTTGCTTTCTCTAGGAGGAAGCTTCTAGGCAATTTGTAATTTGACATCTTCTGGATGATGGACAGTTCCGTCTGTAAGTTGGGAACAGGGATAATTGAAACCTAGTGATCAACCAATTTCATCGCTTTCATCCCTGTCCCCAGCTCCTCCTTCTCTTGGGCCTGAAACCTCTAAGCCATTTTGGACACTTCTTATCCAATTATCGACCAACTCTATTCTTGTTAAAATAAACAACAATAAAAAAACCCCTAAAACTTTCCATCCTCCCCATTTTTGTTGTCCACCCACACATTCAACAAACACCGAGTTTCTAGTTGCTGCTCAGAAACTCCAGAGTAAACATGGCTCTTAGAATTTCTCACTTGTACAAACATATTCCTGCCATGCAGCATGAGACAGCTGAAATGCTTTCCATTCCGTGAAACGATAATTTCAAATAAATTCAATTTTTAGATTCTATTTTATCATACTATAGCAGGTACAGCAATGTTATGGTGTTGTGATATTTTCTTACCATCTCTATACATATTTGTTGAAGCCAAAAAGAAAGAAGGCTTTGTATTACTGTATGTCCGTCTCTTATGGCTGTCCTTGGCCTTACCAAAATCCAGGGATTGGCCAACTATGGCTTTAGGTCCAAATCCATCCTACTGCCTGTTTATGTATATAAATTTTCCTCATGTGTCATCTGTGGTGGTTTTTGTGGTGCTACAGAGGCAGAGCTGGGTGACTGTGACAGAGACCATGTGGCCCTTAAAAGCTATGACCTGGCTCTTTGCTCTTTATAGAAAAAAAAGTTCATTCATCTTTAGTGTAATCTATTCAACTATTATAATTTATGCATACTATTTCCCATTTAACAAGAAGCCTATGTGTAAATGGCTGTCACCCAGAGCATGCTGCATGGTGATTTTAGGTAGAGATCTTTTTTGAAGGATCCTTAAAATCTCACCCTAGCCTTTCACTCCCAAATGGGATGCCTCTCGTATCCAAATACTTACTTGCTAGGGCCTAGAAATGTTGCTCATTCTCTCCTGCATCCTTTCATTCATTTTTTAAGTGTTGCGTACCTGCTATCTGCCGGGCACCGGGCTGGGGCTCTTTTCTGTGGTAAGACAGCTGGATCACGGGGCTTCTGCTCCAGTAGGGGAGATGGAAATAAGCCAAGGAAGTGTAGTGGGTGACAGTATAGAGCTCTGGGGAGAGGCATGAGGGCAGAGGACCTCCTTTGAGGTCAAGAACAACCTCCGTCTATAATGAGGGGGATGGCGTAGAGGCCTCAGGCAGCAAGGACCTGGTGAACTTGAGAGGTGAAGCAAGGTCAGTGACTGACAGAGTGATGGTGGCAAGAGATCAGAAGGGAATCTGCAGGGTTCAGGCCTCATCAGGAAGTTTGTTCTAAATGGAGAGGGAGAGGGGAGGAGAGAGGGGCTGCGTGTGCTCCTACCTGATGGACACAATGTTAGGGTGTATGGCACACCTTATGGGGGTGGGACACATTATAAGAGGGTCTCTACCTGGCAAATGAAAACATTGTGACTTAATTCTTTCTACCCTTAAATTAACCTGACACAATTAAAAAAATAAATAAATAAATGCAGTGGCGAGCCCCTGAAAGTGTCCCAGCAGGGCGAGAAGTGTCTGATTTTCATCCTCGCAAGCTGGCTCTGCTGCTTGTTGAGAACAGACTGGTGGGGAGCGCAGGGGTAGTGGGGAGCCCTGCCAGCAGATGACCAGGGTGGAGGTGGCCGTAGAATGGAAGTGGTGGTCGGATTAGCGACACCCGTCTGGGGTGGCTTTAGGATCATGAGACATTGCCATCCTTTGCTTTTGGGGCAGGGTCAGCTGGCCAGCCTCTGGCCGGGACACTTTTGCCCTCTGCAAATAGCCATCCCTGCCCACCAGACAGATAGGGTGCCCCCTCCCTGGCTGGTTCTTATCCTTTGCTTCCCTTCTGCCTGATTCCTTCTTCTGCTCTGCTCTCGGGGGATGATTTATGGATTTTTTCCCCTCATTTCCTGGTCTCCAAGAGCAGTGGTTGGGAGGGAAGGGCACTGCAGAAACAATTCTGGTCCCTTCTCCGCCTCCTCTTATTGCCACTTTAAAGGAAGCTGCAGGATTAGCTGGGATTTTAAGAAGAATCATGCCTTTTCACTCTTAAGGGCTCTGTTTTTATTCTTTTCAAAGCTCCAGGACACCAAGGCAAGGAAAAAAAACCACACACACAGACAGACAGATACACTCACAGAAACAGCTGCAAAGAGCCTTAAATTGGTGTGTGTTTTTTTTTTTTTTATTTCTCTTTCTTCATTCACCAACAAGTAGAGGAATTAGAGATGGCACAGGACTCTTAAGCAGACCATTGTCGTCTGGAGGATTGTCACAGCGAAGCCAGGGCCTAAGTGGCGCCTTCTTCCATCTGGGCCCTTTTCCAAGGTCTTAACCCATTCATACTCACAGCCCTACGAGGAAGGTTCAGAGATTATTCCCATTTCACAGATGAGAAGACAAAGGTTCCTGGAGCTTAATCCTTGAGATCACGGGGAGATGCTGTCAGAGTCCTCAGGGTAGGGAGGAGCGGGAGGGGTCCTTGAGGAGCACTCGGGGGGCAGCAGCTTGCCGGTGATGTAGCCAGCAGTCCCCAGAGCTGCAAGGCAGAGGCAGGGCCAGAGGGAGGCTCCTCCCCTCCCCCATTGCCACCAAGGTGGGCTGGAGTGCCAGCAGGGAGAACCCCCGGGGGCCCCACACAGAAAATGTATTCTCCAGGAGCACCCTATAAAGTGTCTAATGGGTTCAATGAGGCATAAAGCGGGGGGGGGGGGGTGGGAAAGAGAAGAGAACAGGCCCAGGAAAGGAACTGGGCAGCCCTGTCTCTCGGCCCTCAAGCGGCCTTTGTTGCAGCCTCAAGGGAGCGGAGAGCAGCCTTGGTGGCAGGGTTGTCCCAGAGGCCGGGATGTCTGCATTCAAAGAGGAAACTAGAGCGTTCATGAGATGCATGCAGAGCACCCAGCCGGCCACGTGCATGTGGGGAGAACCCCTGCCCTGGCCCCCGACCCACTCGAGGACACTGAAGCCACCGCAGCACTGGGGGGCTTCTCACACAAGTGTGGTTCAGGCTGAGCAGTAGATTGTGACATTAAGTCAAAAGAGTTTAACATCTCGATTCAGCCCTTTCTCTGGCCTTGAATGACAGGGCTTCACCTTTAGCGGGAACCCTGGCAGGGAGGAAAGCTTGGAAGGAGGGAAGTTTTGTGACTCAGTAATACCGGCTTTATTATAGCACAAAGGCCCCCAAAGTCCGAGTGATTACCGGGTGGGGGGGTTGTTAGGCTGGGCGGCCTGTCAGAGCGTGGAGTTGGGCGCTGGAGGGGGAGGGGTGCTGTTAACTCCTGCGGGATGGCTCCTGGGCACCTGGCACTGTGCAGAACTGTCCCCTGCACATTGGTCTCCCTGGGAAACAAGCCATCCCCCTGGAAGGCACACACCAAATAATTAAAGTGGCTTTGCTCTCAGCATCAGACTAAGCAGAGTGCTACTGGAAAACCAAACCAGATAGGGCTGAGGTATTTATTTAGTGCCTGCTGAATACTAGCACTGTGCTGGGTGCTATGGGCAGGCAGTAAAAGAATGCTAAGCTCTGTGTCCTGCCCTCCAGAATAGAAGGAAGAAGATGAAGACACAGACAGTGTGAAGGGAAGGGGAACCAGCAGTCTGGAGTCGGGAGTCCTCTCCTCCCCAGCTTAGGGATGGTGATCAAGTAGGGGCTGCCCTGGGCTTCTCTGGCTGTGACTGTTCACGCCTGTTCAGCACTGGGGGCCTCAGTTTCCCCTGTCTAGGGGAAGCATGACACGTGCAGTGACAGGTAGGGTGTGGGAATGTGTGAGTCCTGTGAGCCTGGCAGCCAGAGCAGCTTGGAGGGGGTGGAAGACGCCACCAGGTCAGCACGGCCATGAGGCTCCAGACAGTGAAGGAGGGAAGGACTCAGGGGCCAGCCCTGGCAGATGTGGTAGAAAGGGGCGTTTAAGGTAGCAGTGAGAGGTGACGTGATCCTGGGCAGACCCTGGACTGGATGGCTAAGCCACAGCTGGAGTGTTCGAGACACCTGCTTGCTGTCACCTGCCACCTTCCTGCAGGGCACCTCCCAGGCCCCCCTTCCCTCTACCCCTGTTGCCGCCGTGTTGGTCAGCGTGTAGCCAGGGGAAGCAGAGCCAGTAGCAGACACCGAGGGTGAGCCTGAGTGGGGGAATTGTCATGGAGGTGCTGGTGAGGCGAGGCCGAGGGCCCCAGGGGCTGAAGCTGCTGCAGAAGTCGCGTGTGTCAGCTCTGCTCCCAACACCTTTCAGTTGACTGAGCCGCATTCTGGTGTCCGACGTAGTCTTCCGTACTTAACGCCGGCTCTCCACGGACCTGAATCACCAACCCCAAGGTTACCGTTTGATGAGGTAACTGGCCCTAGACTAGCCCCCTTGCACAGACCCACCTGCAGGCGCCTTGCCTCACGCCTACTGTGCCGGCCAGGCCACCGTTCAGCCCCTCTCACGGCTTCTGCCGTGTGACTCTCCCCTCAGACCCAGCAGCAGACCCGTCTCCTGTAGCACCTACTCTGATTTTTGAAACTTGCCTCAACAATATTCTAATAAACAGCTATTTCAAAGCAAAAGAACAGTCCCTCCAAATCGCGCCACCATAGATGACTGTTTGTCCCCCTCTCATCAGCACTAGCAGTGACGGGGCTTTGACCGAGCGCCAGGCCACGCCACTTGTGTTCACCTCCACCGACGTCTTCTGAGGTCTGTGCTCTTATTCGGCTCCTGCCTTTTGTAAGGCAGAGAGAGGTGAAGGAGTCCGTTCCAAGTCTTGTAGCCACGAGTCTGTGGTTCCAGAGTCCTTGCTTCTCCGTCACTCCTCAGGTCGGCATTCAAGGCCCTCTGTTTAGTCCAGTCTTCCTGGCATCTATATCACAGAGACTTGTATATTTATAACTTTACTGCATATATATATATATATGTCTGTCCCGTTAGAAAATAAGCTTCTGAATTCAAGACAGGGTGTCTAACAGTGCAGCAGGTGCCTAAAGAGAAAGTGGTGGCTAGCTGAGTAGACGGATGGGTGAGTGAGTGGGTAGGTGGGTGGAGGGCGTGTGGATGGCTGTGTGGATGGGCGGACAGATGACTCATCAACGAACTCAGTCCTCTCACTTTACTAATGAGCCTGTCATGTGCTTGAGAAGACACAGGTGACGACTAGCTAAGTCGAGTATCTCCCCTTGATGCTCATAAGCACCCTATGCAGTAGATATTAATCATCCCATTTTGCAAATGTGAGAAACAGAGACTCTCAAGGTTTAACTCACAGCCAAGGTCAGTTCCTCGTGACAGAATTACGGTGCTGCACCCAGAGCGACTGCTCCATCACCTGCTCCTCTGACCCTTGTTTTCTGCCACACCCCGCTATCTTTTGCTTTTCCAGGAAGCCTTCTCTGACTTCCTTTATCCTCATCCTTCTCGGCCTTCTCCTCATTCCTGTGGCATCGTGCAGCTGCCCTGACTTTACCTCTTAAGTCTCTGACTGTCAGGCTCCTAGAAGCAAAGAGGTTTCCTTTTTTTCTTTTTTATTCAATCATAGCTGTGTACATTAGTGTAGTCAAGGGGTAGAATGTGCTGGCTTTATATACAATCTGAAATATTTTCATCAAACTGTTCAACATAGCCTTCAGGGCATTTTCTTGTTACTGTATGAAGACATTTGTTTTCATTTAATTTAATTAATTTATTTATTTTATTGTTTTTATTATTAAATCATAGCTGCGTACATTAGTGCAATCAAGGGGTACAATGTGCTGGTTTCATATACAATCTGAAATGTTTTCATCAAACTGTTTAACATACCCTTCATGGAATTTTCTTAGTTATTGTATGAAGACATTTGTAT
>CAUYRH010086501.1:0-12401 GCA_963574655.1 Perodicticus potto | reverse complement strand
ATCTTCGGTGTTTCTTCAGAACATCTCCGAGGTCTGCTACATAGAAGGCATCCTTATCATCAGAAGAGGAAACTTCATTGATTTTTTGGTCCAGAATGTCCTTGGCAGTAAAACCTTCATCAAGCAAGTGGCAGTCAAACTGTTCATTACTAATGTTGTTTATGGTTTCTTGATGTTTCTTTGAAAAACTAAGAGATGGAATTTAAAGAAATACTTCCAGCTTCTCAGAAAGGCAATTCTCCAGGAATTCTGAGTTCCACTGCGCGTGTCCTCCGAGCAACAGTGGAAACCTTCTCAGAGCATCAAGGCGCTGCAGGCCAGCCCCATGGAGAAGCCGGAAAGCCGCCGCCCACGCAGAGCAGGAGCTGGAGCCGCAGGAGCGCTCGGCCGCCCCCGCCGCACCTGTCAGCGCCTGACTCCCGCCTGCCGGAGACACCGGCCCAAGGTGGCGCCGGAGCAGCTGGCAGAGGGGCGGCCGGGGCGGCGACTTCAGGGACTGACCACTGCATTGTTTCCTAATGAAATACACTGCCAGAAATGCAGTGGAAGAAGACATATAAATAATAACACAGTAATAACTCAGAGAAGACTCTACCTGACAGGAGACGAACCAGATGTTTCTGTATCAGGATCTGGGGACAGGTGATCCTCTGTGCAACTGCAAACTGCATTAATGCTTTCAGACCATTATGCTAGATTATAAGAAAGGGGAAGATAAAAAGATAAGGAAAGATGACAGACCTAAGTCATTTATTGTAAAAACCCAATTCTATTAGAATTAGCTATAGATTCATTCTTTTATATTCTTGTAAGCAAATGACAATATTCTTTTTTTTTTTTTTTTTGACAATATTCTTTTGTTTTTTGAGACAGTCTCAGTCTGTCACCTTGGCTAGAGTGCCATCATAACTCACAGTAACCTCAAACTCTTGGGCTCAAGTGATCCTCTTGCCTCAGCCTCCCCATTAGCTGGGAGTATAGGCGCCAACCACAACTCCTAGCTAGTTTTTCTATTTTTAGTGGAGACAGGGTCTCACTCATTGTTCAGGCTGGTCTCAAACTTGTGAGCTAAGATGATCCAGCCACCTGGGCCTTTCAGAGTGCTATGATTATAGGCGTGAGCCACCATGCCCAGCAATATAATATCTTAATACCTATAAAAAGTTTTGGCTGGGCATGGTGGCTCACACCTAATCCTAGTACTCTCGGAGGCTGAGGTGGTTGGATTGCTTGAGCTCAGGAGTTTGAGACCAGCTTGAGTAAAATCCAGACTCCGTCTCTACTAAGCAAATAGCCAGGCATTGTGGTGGGTGCCTGTAGTCCCAGCTACTGTACTGGGGCTGGCCATCAAAGATAGCTTAGTTTTATTCCTTTTTTTTTTTTTTTTTCAGACAGAGCCTCAAGCGGTCACCCTGGATAGAGTGCAGTGGCATCACAGCTCACAGTAACCTCCAATTCCTGGCCTCAAGTGAGTCTCCTGCCTCCGCCTCCCAAGTAGCTGGGACTACAGGCACCCGCCACAACACCTGGCCATTTTTTGGTTGCAGCCATCATTGTTGTTTGGCGGCCCAGACTGGATTCGAACCTGCCAGCTCAGGTGTACGTGGCTGGCACCTTAGCCTGTTGAGCCACAGACGCCGAGCCATAGTTTTATTCTTGAGTTTAGTATGATGACTTATCTACAAGTTAAACTGGCATTAATTATCTACGTTATACGAGGGGGAAAAATACAGAAGACACCAGGATTTGTTATTTGCAATAAAGAGCAAGGGAGAAAAAGTAATCATGTATCACCTGAAATCTGTGTGAATTTAAACTCCTATATTGAATAAGCTCTGCAGTGCATACCACTGGCCATTCAGTTTCCTATACGACTGAAGCAGCTCCTTTTTTCCCTATAGAATTCTGCTAATCTTTATAAAAAGTAATTTAGCAAAAAGAAAAAAATTTTTTTTTTTTTGTAGTTTTTGGCTGGGGCTGGGTTTGAACCCACCACCTCCGGCACATGAGGTCGGTGCCCTACTCACTGAGCCACAGGCGCTGCCTGGTGCAAAAGAAAATTTTTGAGAGACAGTCTTACTATTGCTCAGGCTAGAGTGTAGTAGCTATTCATATGCATGATTATAGCACTCTGCAGCCTCAAACTCCTGGCCTCAGTGATCTCTCCACCTCAGTCTGTTGAGTAGCTGGGATTAAAGGTGTGTACTACCACACTCAGCTCAAGATTTGTAAAAAATCTGTAAGTTAACCATGGAATCCTCCCCCCCTCCAAAAAAAGAAGGAAAAAATAAGCATACCATGAGTTACATGTACCCTGTTGGAACATACATACCTGCCTATTTTGAAGTGCTCCAAATAGAGGTTTTCCTTCATCTCCCAGCAGGTTTTCTCAAGAAAGGAAGAAAAACAATAAATCCTGAATACTGCTACAATTGTATAACATATTTACTTTCCGTTTTTCAGATGTTCTTTAATTATATTTTTGACTAGATGATTGGCACTTTTCCCCTCCAAGATCTCATGTTTTAGCCTATGCCAAAATTTTCCAATTTTTGAGTGAGACAATGTTAGAGAAGCCGTAGATCATTCACAAATTACTAGGATAAACATTAAAGTCCCTGCAGCAATCTATAAAGAATGCTTAGGAAAAATAAAGCAGCCTTGTTTGCTTTTCTTCATTTTAAATATAATCTCTTTTATTATAGAAGAGGATTTTTTAAAAAATTATTTTTATATCTACTTTATGCAAAAAAGTTTTAAATAAGTAATTTTTATATATTGCTTATATAAAATAATGTTTTATTTTAAAATATTAAAAAATAGTATGTTAAGGAAGATGCAAGCAACTTTATTGATGGTTTAGGTACAATTTAAAAGAATTAGAAAAGATTTATGGAAAAAAAGAAGATGAAAATACCAAAACCATGGATTTAGAATATATATCTTGTCTCGCTGGCAAAAAAATATTTATTGCTAAATTACTCAATTCCTCAACTGTTACACTATGCCAACACAACCTGTACACGTCTCTCTATCCCCACAGGGAATGCTATTAATTAGCTATTTATGTACCAAGAATAAAGTAGACCATTCTGACCATTCAATGGAAAAAGCACTATAGTGAACATAATGTAATACTCTACTGATCAAACAGAACTCAATTACTTTATTATAAAACCATATATGAAAAGAATCAGTTATATCTGTAGTGAATTCCTCATTTTCTTTATGACAAACTGTGACATTTTTATGTTCAAGATCTAAATATAAATTCCTGACTCCTAATGCTTGTCTTCCCAAAGATAGTAAAGGGTGAAATACCTTCGCTGAAAGTCCAAAAAGATCATGACTGCAAAAGGATGCTTTACATTTCTTATCGCTCTGTTCACACACTATTCTACGTAAACCTCATTTTTACTATTTTCATTTTATTTAATCATAGCAAATAACTGCTGCGTTATCATGTACCCACTATGTAAGTCAAACAGGTTTAGAAGTGACTCTTAAAATCTGTTCAGAAACTAATGATGATACACATGATCCCTCTGGGAAAAAAGTGGCTTCATTCACATCATGAAAGCGTCTTGTTACAAAACTATCTATAACTAAGCAAACATAGTAGACTCCACTAAAAACAATTACCAAATTATTTATTGGAAAGGAAAATCAAAGCTGGTTTGGATAAAGATGATAGGAAAGAATCACGGTTCTTAATCTTTTCCATATAGCACTGAAGCTTGTGACTGTAATGAGCAAATGTGCTAATTTAAAAATCTAAGTGATTCTTTGCTACTACACTTTTCCATAGTGCCCTTTCAATATGGCAGACAATTTGACAGCAGGCTTTCTTTCAGAAAGCTGGTTTGTTTCCGCCTGCTAATCTCTCTCTCTCTCTCTTTCTCTCTCTCTCTCTCTCTCTCTCTCTCTATGGCTTCAGTCTTCCTTTTCCCTTTCTGGTAATTTTTTTGTTAAAAGATGGTTGTTGCCGGGTGGGGTGGTTCATGCCTATAATCCTAGCACTCTGGGAGGCTGAGGCAGGTGGACTGCTTGAGCTCACAGGTTTAAGACCATCTTGAGCAAGAGTCAGACCCTGCCTCTAAAAAAAGTTGGGCGTTGTGGTGGGAGCCTGTTGTCCCAACTACTTGGGAGGCTGAGGCAAGAGAATTGCTTGAGCCCAAGAGTTTGAGGTTGCTGTGAGCTATGATGCTAGTGTATTCTACCAAGGGCAACAAAGTAAAATTCTGTCTCAAAAAAAAAAAAAATTGTTAAGACATTTGGTTAAGAAATCACACTACTGCATCCAGCGTGGGTAAGAGATTTCTCTGTCACCCAGACTGGAGTACAGTGGCATAATCATAGCTCATTGCCTTGAACTCCTCAGCTCAAGAAATCCTCCTACTTTAGACTCTTGAATAACTAGGACTAAAGTTACACTTAATCACTGCATCTGGCTAATTTTGAATTTAATATATATATATTTATTTTGAGAGATGGAGTCTTGCTATATTGTCCAGGCTAGTCTGGAACTCCAGGGCTCAAGTGATCCACCTGTCTTGGCCTCCCAAAGTGATGGAATTACAAGTATAAGCCATTCCACCTGATTGATTCCTTTCTGATAATTTTTTAGGCGACTAGTTTCCATCTCTTCAAGTATAAAAGAAAAAGAATCACTGACTATTCCTCGGTGATTCTTTTTTGTTTGTCCTTTTTTCTGAATTTTCTAGTGTTATAAATTGGCTGCCTCTTGACTATAGCTCACTTCATGCTATCCCTTTAAAATATTTTTAACTTATGTTGCATATGGCTCTGACTGTAGTTTAAATAAAAGATCAGTATATAAAAAATTCAGAACAAATGGCATAAGACCACACAAATACACTGAAATACTACCAGTCCTCAAAGAAGTAAAATTATTCTAGACCATCAGGAAAAAAAAGGAGTAATTATAAAATTAACAATCAATTCTGTTTCATTAGAACCTCCAGTTTTCTTAAAGGATTTACCAATTGCCTGGATAGTGAAAGCACATGTGCACCAGGTCATCATGGGGATTCGAGGATCTGTTTCATCAGGAGGCACTTTCAGTCCAATTCTATAAATTGTTGTGGCAAAGAGAATGACCATTTCCTTGATACTATTGGAATATTTAATCCTAAAATTAAAAAAAAGAAAAATTCATATGATGATCTCATAAAAGGGGCTTACTAAGAATTCCAGTTACATATGAAAGCAACAGAAACACTTTAATTATTTGTTATAAGTAAAACGCTCTTTGACAAATTAGAGATTAGAGTCTCTGAAGATTTATTCAGTAAGAATAAATGGAAAAAGCAGAACTATTTCCTAAAAGCAGAAAAATACCTCTTACAAAACAGTAGTAACCCAAATAAGTTCACTTCCTATAAAAAATGCAGTGAATGATCAAGTTGTAAGGGTTCAGATCCAAACTAAAGGACAGACTGGACAGAGAAGGAACAAGTTTTAGTGTCTGGAAAAGGGACCAAGAAGCACTTCTGTGTTGACAGGATTATGTGTGTATATGTGTTTATGTTCTGTGTATAGAGCGATAATTCTGATTTTCTAAACTTCCATTTGTAACAAGTATTTTCAGCAGCAATGGGATAGGTAGCACAAACAAGGATTACAAATAGAAAAAGTACCCTAGGTAGTTAGTATTCATGAATGCTGGTACCTAATCTGGGTACATTATATTTTCAAAGTGTTTTCATATAAATATCTCTCCAATAACTTTATGAGGTAGAAGGCCATTGCCTAACTTTTTTAAAAACATGAACTAGGAGTGGAATGACCTGAGACTTTTTAGACTGTCACAGAACAAGTTAGATGTGATTTTAAATGAAGTCTCTTAAATTCTGGAGGTTGGACCAAATACTATGTAGAACTGGCATTTTTGTTGGTCAAAAATGTTTACTCAGAGGCATAGTTCACTCTAATATATATTACTTTCATATTTCAGATCCCTTAATTTTACTAATGCAAACAAAAGAATCAAGAAAGAAACAAGGTAAGAATGGGATAAAGAACAATTTTTATAAATAAAAAAGGAAGGAAAGAAAAAAGGAAGGATTGTTTTCTACTCTTATTTTCAGAAGAATTTACAAATTCCTCTTAATTCTTTAAATACTTACGAAGACTGAACTCCAAAATTCAGGATGGAATGGAACTCAAAAGTAGAATCTCCCATTCCTTGATTAAATAAGACAGGAATTGTTGGGTTTTCTCCTTATAAATTAAAAGCAAAAAGAAAGAAAAATCATGAATGGGGTTAGTCTGACATAAGCTTTTCTAGCTTTTAAAAATTGTATCTGATCATTTTAGAAAACTTAGAATATGCTAATGGCAGTAAACAATCAACTGAAATTTCTCCATCCAGATAATCATAGATAACATTTGGGTAATATTCTTCTGATCTCCATATAAATATTACATATATAGATTTTTTAAAAAACATAGTACTGTTGTACATCTGCCTTTTCACTTAATAAATTATAAATATCTTTCCACATCAGTCTTTTTTTTTGCAGTTTTTGGCCGGGGCTGGGTTTGAACCCGCCACCTCCAGCATATGGGGCCAGTGTCCTACTCCTTTTGAGCCACAGGTGCCGCCCACATATCAGTAATTCTTGCTCTATATTTTTTATTTTTTTTCAGATAGTCTCACTGTGTCGCCCTCAGTAGAGTGCCATGGCATCCCAGCTCACAGCAACCTTAAATTCTTGGGCTTAAAGTGATTCTCTGGCCTCAGCCCCCCAAGTAGCTGGGATTACAGGCACCCACCACAATGCCTGGCTATTTTTTGTTGTAGTTGTCATTGTTGTTTAGCTGGCTGCAGCTGGGTTCGAACCCGCTAGCTTCGGTTTATGTGGCTGGTGCCATAACAACTGTGCTATGGGTGCTGAGCCTATATTTTCATTTTTTATGACTGTATAGTCTCAGTAAGGAAGCAAATACTAGTGAATAATATTTTATTAGAATCTAAAGCCAAGCTACTTAGGTTTGAATACTAGCTCTGACACTTACTATTAAGATCTTGTCTGGCTGGGCGCAGTAGCTTACACCTGAAATCCTAGCACTCTGGGAGTGCCAGGGTGGGAGGATTGCTTGATCTGAGGAGTTGAAACCAGCCTGAGCAAGAGTGAGACCCATCTTTATTAAAAATAGAAAAATTAGCTGGGTATCATAGTGCAGGCTTGTTGTCCAGCTACCTGAGAGACTGAGGGAGGAGGATTCCTTGATCCCAGGAGTTTGAAGTTGCAGTCAGCTATGACGATGCTCCTACACTCTAGCTGACATGATAGAGTTGAGACTTTGTCTCCACAAAAACAAAGTGCTCACCTCCCTCCAAAAACCCTTGTCCAAGAACCAAACCTTTCTGTGGCTCCATTTCCTTATCAAATTGGAATGTCATTCCCTATGGAATGGGTTGTTCAAGATATTTTTCTGAATCTTTTGTTTTCAGTGGTGTGGTTTATCTGTTTAAGGTTCACTGAACTTCTTAAGTCTATAAATTCTTAAGTCTATAAATTGGTCTTCTACCAAATTTGGGGAGTTTTCAGCCATTAGTTCCTCAAATATTGTTTGTTGCACCATCTTTCCTTTCTTTTTTGGTACTTCAATGACACAAATGTTGGATTAAATAAAAGACTGTCTCATATGTTCCTAAGGCTATGTTCTTTTTTTTCCTCCATCTCTTTTCTGTCCTTCAGATTAACTTGCACTCATTTAATTTCAAATTTACTGACACTTCCTAATCTCCAGTCTACTACTGAGCCTATACAGTTTATTTTTATTTCATGCAGTATTTTTTTAATTCTATTATCTCCATTATGTGTGAGGTTGGTTTTTTTTTTTAGTTTCTATTTTTTTGTTAACTTTTATTTTTCCACTTATTTCAAGAATGTTCACCTTCCTTTAACTTACATTCCATGGTTATAGCCGCTTTAAAATTTTTGAGATAAATTTAAAATTTAAAATACCTCCAGACTGGTATTTGTTTTTCCCCTGAGAGTTGGTCAAATTTTCTGGTTCCATTCAAGTAATTCTGGCTTCTATCATGGATATTTGGCATACTATGTTGGGAGGTCCTAGTCACAACCCTCTGGAAAAATGTCCATTTAAAAAAAAAGTTTTAATAGGCAATCAATTCATTTAGGTTCAACAAGTCCTTTTTCATCTTTAGCGGATGATGGTTCCAATGTCAGTTTTCAGAGCCTTTGTTATGCTGTATGGCTCTGCCCAGCAAACATGCTACTCAGTAGGTCAATCTAAGACTTGAGTGATGGTTTATTTTTTTAGAGATCAGGTCTTATTTTACTTCCCAGGCTGAAGGGCAATGGCTGTTCATAGGCATGATCATAGTGCATTGAGTCTTAAACTCCCAGCCTCAAGTGATCCTCTCTCCTCACCCTCCTAAGTAGCTGGGACTACAGATATGCACCACTGCACCTGGCTTGCTTGATGATATAAATGCAGCTTAATTCTCATAGCTTCTTTGTGCCCATTCTTCCCATGAGCAGCTTGATGGTAAGCTCAGGACTTGTGTTGGTCTCAAAATTAGGAGATTTCTTTCTTTCTTTCTTTCTTTCTTTTTTTTTTTGTACTCTTTGGAACACAGGGCCTCCTTTCCCCAGTTTCTCTAACCAGAGAGGCTAGTTTTCTCTTAGGATTTTAGCTGTCTACCTGGCCACCATGACAGTGCAGCCCTATGAGTGCAGCTGGCCTTGGGAGAGGGCCAAAGGAGAACTACAACAGAAATTCCTTTTATACCTTGACTCTGGGTTTTCTTTTCCTGGTCTTCTGGCCACAAAGAGATAGCGTCTCTTTTGGATTTTGTGTAATTTATGTCTGTTGCACAGTTCTGTGACTCAGGCTCTCCTTGGGTTGAAGTTAGGAAATGAGGGAGGAAAAAAGCTCCAGGGAAACTCATTGCTCACACGAATCATTGTTTAAATATTGACTTTAATCCCCAATTTGTCTGCTACTGTTTACTTTTTCAGAGACTTTAGATTTTAAAAAATTCTGTGGAAGTGTGTTTATTAGAAATTTATTAGGATTTTAGGAAACGTCTTTTAAGAAAGCTATTGTAATGGCTATATCAGTTTCTTCCTTAAACATTAATGTAAGACATTTCTATCATTGCCCTCTTAGAATAAACCCAATCAGAGCATTGTCCTTTTTGTGCTATGTATTGTCTTTTAAGTATGGTTTTGGTCATATTCCATGGATTTTTTTTTTTTTTGTAGCTTTTTGGCCGGGGCTGGGTTTGAACCCGCTACCTCCGGCATATGGGGCTGGTGCCCTACTCCATTGAGCCACAGGCGCTGCCCCTATATTCCATAGATTTTGATCTGTGTTGTTCTTGTTAATTTCTAAATAATCAGTGATTTCTCTTTTTCTAGTTTTTTCCTCATATTTAAAAATTACATTAAAAAAATTTTAAATTCCTAATTTATTATGTTTGGGGGCTTTTTATTAAGTTCTAGTTTTATTATACTGTGGATAGTGTAAGTGTCCTACATAAGTTTGATTTTTGATAATTATTGAGATTTTTATATGGCTCCATTGATTAACCAATCTCTGCTAATAATACTTGGACTTTTTTTTTTTTTGAGACAGAGCCTCAAGCTGTCACCCTGGATAGAGTGCCGTGGCATCACAGCTCACAGCAACCTCCAATTCCTGGGCTCAAGCGAGTCTCTTCCCTCTGCCTCCCAAGTAGCTGGGACTACAGGCACCTGCCACAACGCCCCGCCATTTTTTGGTTGCAGCCGTCATTGTTTTTTTGGCGGGCCCGGGCTGGATTCGAATCCGCCAGCTCAGACGTACGTGGCTGGCGCCTTAGCACGTTGAGCCACAGGCGCCAAGCCAATACTTGGACATTTTGATAAAAGTATACTCTTTAGAGAGAACAAAGCTCTATAAAAATAATATTAAAAGTCAAGTATAATTTAAAACATTCTCTAAGCCTTTATTTTAGAACAACTTATTTTTTTTATTTTAGGACAACTCGAGCAGCTATATTCTTAGAATGATCTTGTAAAAATCTCTCATTATGATTATGCTTTTGTTAAATTTTCTTTAGGCACCAAAGAACACAGCATGAAAATAAACAGAAACTAAATTATCTCTTCTGTTTTGTCTTCTCTCTAAATCTGTAAATGGAAATAAAGATAAAATGATTATACTTTCTTTCCAATTCCTCTGCCTCTTTCCCCTAACAAGTCATTCAATAAGTATTCAGAGAGAACATATCAATGCATACTCTCACTACTTCTCAGCATCTCATGGTAGGACCAGGGAAACCAAATTAATCTTCTTGAGTTATCTCCTCCCCTCCAACCCATCTGATGCACAATCACATTAAAGAGCTATCATAATGAATTATTAGGTTCTTGCTTAAAAATTATGATTATTCCATAATTTCTTTCTTTCTTTTTTTTTTTGGACAGAGTCATATTTAATTGCCCTGATTAGAGTGCTGTAGCCTCAATCTAGCTCACAGCAACCTCAGACTCCTGGGTTCAAGAGATCCTCCTGCCTGAGTCTCCCAAGCAGCTGGGATTACAGGTGCCCACTACAATATTCAGCTACTTTTTCTCTTTTTAGTAGAGATACTTAGGACACTCTCGAATTCCTAAGCTGAAGCAATCCACCCACCTTGGCCTCCCAGAGTGGTAGGATTACAGTTATGAGCCACTGCGCCTAGTCACAGTTTTTCTTTAAATTATGTTCAGTATTTTTCTTCTGAGAAATATAGACTTCTAAATAATTTAGTAAGTATGTGTAAAAGATACTAATCACTCTTATACTTCTTGTTATTCTTTAGCCACTGAGGTCCTCCTAATCCTAAGGGACCTTTTTTCCACTTAAAGCTTTGTTTTAGACTTCCAATTAAACCATTTGAAGGCAAAATGACTTTTAAAAAAACCTGAGTTAAGGCTGAATTTTTGAGACCGGATACAAAATCAAGATGCTAATCTACAATATTTTAAATAAAAAGAAACTAAATTCTTTTATGTCAAAGTCATTTTAAATTATTAAATTAAACAAGAAGAAACCCATATAGTGAATTCTGAGAGCTTAAAACAAGGATCAAAGTGATAGGTACATGCTAAAAAAAAAAAAAAAATCACTTCTTTTGCTAGAAAAGTTAGTTATTAATCAAACATACTGTTGCCCCATTGAGTATTACTTGTAAAAAAGATTTTGCTATAAAATGAAGGATAAAGGGAAACTGATAGGACATTGCCAAACTTACTCATTGCTGCCATCTTCCATCATTCTGTGTTTCTAAATGATAAAGTCCAAATTCTTATTCACAGGCCTCAATAACTGCTTCATATTCTTCATTATTCCCCACTGTGTACCCTTGACTCAGGTAGGCCAGGTTTTTCAATGTCTCTGAAGATGCAGTGCTCATACTTCCCTAAAAATGATTTCTCTTTTTTCTACTAAATGCTCTTCTTATCCCTGCTACACATCCAGAGTTGGTCCAAAGTCTTATCAAATCCCACTTTCTCCATGTCACTCTCCCTTACTACTTCAGCCTCTAGTAATTAATTACTTCTTAAACATCCTATGAGTCCTATTGTTTTGTTCCATAAAATCTGGTTATTGATGCCATTTCCTCTGGTACCATTTTCTTAACTGGACAACAAGTTTGTTGACTTGTGAGGTCAACAAACCTTGAAACAAAGCCTTGTACAGTGCTTGAGAGTTAAACAGTTAAATACGTGGCAACTTTGACTATGGTGATGAGAAATAAAACCATCATCCCTATTTTTGTCACTGTCTCTAAAAATATATAACTGGGAGGACATAATAATTAGAGCATAATGGAAGGTGAAATAATCATGGAAAATATAGATAAATACAGATAATATGGATAGTAGAAACAAGACATAAATATTTTGAGAAGAATACCTAGATATACTCTAGAATATTCTGGAATAGAATGTTTCTAGGTATAGCTTTCATCAATTTTAGATCCAATGAAGGGATGAGAGAATTTTTTTTTTTTTTTAGAGACAGAGTCTCACTTTGTCGCCCTCTGTAGAGTGCTGTAACGTTACAGCTCACAGCAACCTCCAGCTCCTGGGCTTAGGAGATTCTCTTGCCTCAGCCTCCTGAGTAGCTGGGACCATAGGTGCCCGCCACAATGCCCGGCTAGAGAGAATTTTTTAAATACTAGACTTTGCCTTCTTCATCCTATTGATTCATAGCCTGAAAAAAAAAAACAATTTTCTTCACTGACAAAAAAAAAAAAAAAAAAAAAAAAAAAAAAATATATATATATATTTATATTTATATTTGCAGTTTTTGGTTGGGGGTGGGTTTGTGACTGGCACCGCTTGGGTGTGGGGCTGGCGCCCTGGGGCGGT